>VUJU01004417.1:0-18838 GCA_009835225.1 Aphis craccivora
TACAAAAAAAAAATCTATTTACAAATCATTTGAAAGTTGAAACCGTAATGGTCAATTAATTGATTGTAAATTATTGATTGGTTTAGTAAAAAAAAAGTACATTATTATTGACCCAGGTACTGATTTTCTAATTCCCGTGACATTGTTTCACCGGGTTGCACTCTCACTTGTCTTTTAAGTTTCTATGATATTAAAAAAAAAAAAAAAATTTATTTTATATCGAAAAAATCTATATCCTAATTTATATCCTTTGGTTTTCTTTTCATAACTAATACTTAATTTTACTACTTTACTTAATTAACCTAACTAATATTTCATATATTTATATATTACCACCATACATGTTTTACATATAATAACATTATACGTTTTTAATGTAATATATTTTGCTTAGAGATATAAGTTCAATTAATTTTACTGGAAAATGTAAATTTGCATACACTTTACCGATGTTTTTTTTTTACTGTTTTTACTAAATTAATATAGTCGAGTGTCTTCATTGTTCATGTTTTTATTAGCATAGTAAATATTATTTATGTAATCTTTACAACTATGCTTACAAATATACTATTTTTAGTTTATTTATACGTTTTGAAAAAGAAACACTGTATTCAACACGCGTGTTCAATGTATTACCGTTACTTATTTCCACTGGTTGACTGGTTGTATTTTAAATTTATTTGATTCTGATATGTTTTATTATCATATTATATTTATTTTATATTATTTTAAGTAGATTTTTTTTTTTTTACAGTATTATTTTTCATTTATATTTATATTTATATTTATGTTATACTATTATTTTATCTGTCAATTTTGTCAGTTTAAAAAATTGTCATAGTTTCAATAATGAATAATGGGATTTTACGCAGACTTTTTTATCAGTAATTTTCTTATATCTAAATTTAGTGTTAGTGCCTACTATATATAACCTAACCTTTCTATAAAACTATAATAGTATATACATAATAATATACAATGCAGTAATTATTGTTTCCTTAACGTTTTATTATATAACGATAATATAATATTATTTCTGTTATTATTTTTCTAGAATATAGTTAACTAACTAATTATTAACTGACAACGACAATAGTTGCAAAAATAAGTAATATTGTTACTAACATATAAATATTGCTTAACAAATAATTATAAAATAAATTTATTTGAAACCCATTTATATCGATAAGTTATAATTTATTTTCATGTGCAACGTACTATGTTAGGTTAGGTTAAATTTTAATATCCAGTTAAATTAACCATTGTGAATTTTATACCCACCGTTGATAAAAAAATAGTATCTTGGTTTAACCGTTTTTCCACATATTTTAAATTATTTTAAACTACTCAAATTACTCACCATTTGTGTTGTGACTGCCAATAAATACAAAATCCATACCAAAAACAATACTTGATGTATATGCGATATTTATAGCCATGTTTAATCTACTCGTATGGATGGCATATTAAAGGTACATATTATAATATATTATATATTTTAAATTTAAACAACATTTTAAATAATTCATCTAATTATAATAATTTATCGATTGTTCTGAAATTTAATAACTGTCATTACGATTAAACGTGAAATCAAAACAGCTATTTGTTCGTTTTATGCTTTGTATTTGTTCCTCGGAGGTTACACACATATTATAATTATATAACGCAGGAGGTGCCCACGCAATGTTCGAAAATACTACGTTTTTCATAAAAAATTAATTTATCAAAACTCCCGCACTTTATTAAATATTATGAATAAATTTAGTCTAATTCAACGAAACGATAATTTAATAATGTTTAAGCTCACAATATGGTCTAGGCCAAAAATCAACAATAAAAAAGTTAAATTTTTGTAACGCAAAAAACGTCTCTTTTATTAGTCAATATAATGATAATATAAATGGGAAAAAAATGGAAATAGTGAAATACGATTCGGTCGACAATGCCATTAAGTTATTTCTTATACTGGCTACGATTTCAGGTATCTATACTACAATATTGTTCAATTCTTTATAATAGTGAATATAAGTACTTGTATCAGTTGATTTTTTTTTCATTTAATACACGAATAACAAATATAATTTTTTTTTTTACATAATAAATTAACTGCAACGATTTAACGAGTGGGTACGCAATAATGAATTGTCAGCGAGTCCAATGGTTCTTAAACAATAAAGCACAATATATTTACATATCACAATTTATCGTTGTCGGTTTGATTGCAATGCCGATATTTTACTACGAGTCTACGACACACGATCCTTAAAATCGAATTCAGATAATATTATTACAACTATGTATTGTCTAATATGTTTTTTACCTAAATATATAATATAATGAACCACAGTTGTACTACAATAAGCTGTTACTTTCAAAACAAATACATATCCAAATAGTTTAAACACCAATTTATTATTATATTTTCATAATTTATGAAAATAAATAATGAATAACTAACATAAAAAAAATAACTATGAGAATAACCATGCAATTTCTCAACATTTATAATAAAAGAAAAAAGAAAAAATAATTATTTATAAAATGATAGCCAATAACTTATTGAAAGTAATAATTATATTTACCTTAAAGTGTAATGGAATATTTATTGTAATAACTATTAAACAATTTAAACATATTATCTACGAGTATGACTCTATGTCTAAAACAAACTTCACAAAAATGATATAATATATTTAATATGAGTATTGATGATAATAAAAATGATAATATAGATCATAGGTAAGTATATGTTTAAATTTATTATTAGTTGTCAGTTATTAGGAATAAAATAATATACATCCGATATTTTGTATAATTATTACAGAAAAATACTTCCAAGAACTTCTTATTTAATTTATAAATTATAATATTGATAATAATATTATATACTTAATATAAATTAAAATAATAAACAGGATTTTTTATTTTTTTTATTAACAATTAAATTATTTAAAAAATTTTTTTGGAATTTACAAGTATTCTTAAAAATAGTTTATTTCATTTATTCATATTATTTAAACTATTTAAAAAATATTTTATGGTAAGTATAACAAACGTCCTTTTTAAAGTTTAACTTTTTTTAATAAAAATTATTATGAAAATAATATATTTTTTTAAAATGCATCTAAAATGAAATTCAAACAAATAGATATTATGTTAAATGTTTAAAATACTCCTTAAATGGTATAAAAAATCCAAGTAATTAAAAAAAATTGTACTTTATTCAACTTAAAAATTAAAAACAAAAAATGTTATCTTAATAATTGAGGGGAACATTATGCTTACTGAATATTATAATAATATAATATTTTAAATTTAGGTATATAAACGGCGCCTATGATATTTTATAGACGACGAAACGAATACATTTATTAAAAACATTTATGTTACATTGCATATAACATTATCCAAAGATCAATATCTAAAATATTTAGTGATAATATTATTGTTTTAATTTTTCTGGTCGAATTCAATATTACATTAATAAAAGCAGAATACGCTATTTGAGCATATGTTTTTTAATTATCGATTTGAGCTTCAGTAGTGGTTTAAAAATGAAGGAAAAGAACCTTGAATAACTTGAATATTATAAAAAAAAAAAAAACCATAACATAATATATACTTTCAAATACTATTTTCACTATTATAGATTTGTATTTATTCACACGATTGAAAGGTTTACCTATAAGTTCTTGAGATTGGGAATTTCAAAACACATGTTATTTTACGACTTATAAATAAATTTTGCAAAACAAAAGTTCTTATTTGTTTAGTACTATTTTCTATTAAGATAAACACTAACAATATTATTGGTGCGTGTGGTAAGAATGATTCATAGATGAAATATAATAAATAATTACATTACAGTGTACATTGTATTCACTATAACATGATGTTGTATATGAGTAAAACCAATAAGACGTTTGCAACCTAAAGAATCGCACACATTGCTGAAATTATACTAGGTATGTAAAGCACACTAGTAAAATATTTTGAAATATATAGCGTCAAATGCTTAATAATATATTATAAATAGCAAACAGTACCAATTTTAAGTGACTTATTCATATATTTTTTATGCTGACTGAATGTATCGAGGAAAACACTTTGAACATAACAAACGATATAAGAAAAATACTCATGGACATTTTACACGTGAGAAAATATTGCTTGATCATTGCCTGCTTAAATTGAAAATATTAAAATTAAAAGTTTTACTGTGTATTTTATCTTAATCGAATCATTTCAAATTACTTAAGTTATATTAAAATTAACAATGGTTTGAAAAAATATTATAATGTTATCACAACAAAATTAAAGTGATAATATAATAAATAAATATGCATATGCATTGGGTACGAAGTAAGATAAAAGTCTTAAATCAGTAACTCCCTTGAAACCAATTTTAACTTACGAACTTCAGTTATGTGGAATAAATAAAAGACAAATACAAATATAATTCAATCTTTTTCAAAATGTCATCCTCAGAAACGTAATTAATGCTCCGCCCTACATATAAAACTTATGGATACAAATAAATTTTAAAATAAAAACTATTTATAAAAGTCAAATGTTTCTATAAAAAATATCATAGTCGATTATAATCTCATTCAAATTCACTTATTCAAAATGTATTCTTTTTATAAATTTCTAGTAGTACACGTAGTCGTCTATGGTGTAAATCAAGTATGTTAAACACGCAGCCTGTGGCTCATTTTTTTGTGGCCCACAACTACCAATATTAATGGGGAAAAAAAATAAAACATAAGTTATAACTTTTAATAACCTAACATTAATAAAATATCGAGATTTAAAATAATTCAAATTAAAAAAAAAAAAAACAAATTCAATGAGGTATACCTTATTTT
Source organism: Aphis craccivora (assembly GCA_009835225.1). Classification (NCBI taxonomy): domain Eukaryota; kingdom Metazoa; phylum Arthropoda; class Insecta; order Hemiptera; family Aphididae; genus Aphis; species Aphis craccivora. The sequence goes on from VUJU01004417.1 coordinate 4,872, forward strand.
TACTTTTTTGTGTCAGTACGATATGTAGAAGCTCGTAAATTCGAATATAAAATTATTTCTATGTTTAGTAGTACTTATCAATGTGCGATTGTAAGAATCTACGTTCATTATTGATCAGTAATTAATCACCTGTTAGATACATATTAATTGACACACATTCAGTAATAAAAGTTGCTGGGTTCAATAATACTTCTCTTGAAATTAAAAAGTTAGTGGGAGAAAAGATGTCAAATTATAGTCCAAAAAGAATTAAATTTTTTTTTTTGAAATTACAATTTTTGGTTTTTTTTTTTAATGAATATTGACATTTCCTTCTTTTATCGCTGATAAATATATTAATAGATATGTTAAGAGATTGGGACGCCGAACGGACGGTTCGTTCACTCCCCATTTTATTCCTCTTAATAAATTGAGTTTACGGACGTCCCAGTCAAATATTAAAGTATGCAATATTGACCAGGGTAAGCTAAGTATATAAGTATATGTTAAAAAAAAAAAATGAAATTTAATTGTTTATAATTTTTATACATAAATATATAAAGAAGTATAGATATTTTATTATTTTTCATAAAATATAAAATGATAAAGGCGAGCAAAAAGTTTCAGTTCTACTGTACAATATTTGTCGATAGTAGGTCACTGTAATAGATATTATGTTAAATTTGAATTCAATGATATATCTTTTTTAACGGAAAACGATTTCAGCAGAGTCGGTCTATTGTCTATATCACTAATTATATTTTTATACATCGAGATTAAAGTAATTTATTTTACGATTTATACGTATTACGATATTTTCATTTCATTTTTATCAAAAAAAAAATTAAATTTTTATACGATATTTTATGAAAATGTCTTGGTTAACGGTGTTCATCTCATAAATAAATACGATATAGTATAAAGAATAAAGATAAATGTCTAACTTTCTTTTACCACTTAGGTAAGTTATAAATTAATATTTTTGATTTATTACTAAACAATACGCGTTATATTATTTCAATATAAATTATAAGATTTTCTATTTTGTTCTATGTTAACTCCGAGTATTAAATAACGAATTGAACAAAATTTGAGTCATATAAGATGCGTCATTTTTAACTGACAATGAAGTGCGTGGAGACAGTTAGTTATTAATAAACATGCATAATATAAAATGTCATCAATGACTGGTTTCTTTCGTCGCTTTTTTATGAATTATTCTCTATAATGATTTTTTATTCACTCATCACATATTATGTATATATATTTGATATGAATTATTGTAAATCGTCTTTAAAATAAGTGTGGAGATATTTGGTTAGATGAACAAATTTGATGAAATAATGCGTTTATACTTAAGATCCGATACATTTGATTTAATATCAAAATTATTCATGTTTTAAATAATTATTTTATAACCTTTTTTCGTATTCGTTGTAGTGATTCGGTATTACCTATATTTTAGGAAGAAAGTTGAAAACTCATACTTTTTCAGCACAATTTATGCAATTAAATATTATATATTTGAAAAATACAAACATGCTGTAAGATCAATATTGCATGAGTCATACCGTTTTATATACGATTATACGCATTACACTAAATAATTCATTTAATAATCGTTACAAATGAGTTTCCAACATTCATTTTATTTTATTATATATGAAATATTATTCGTTATAATATATCTATCTTATGGCTATAAATTATAGAAACTTTTAGAAATATATTTATGTTTACAAAACGTCATAAAAAATAGAAATATTTATTTTTTGATTGGTTTAAAAGGTATTATAATATTAAAAAAAAAACTTGTTAACATTATTCTTACGTCAAATTTTAATGTCGAAACATTAAAAGCAAACCTAACCGTTTCTGTTAAAAATTAATTTATAAAATTCAATATATTGTATCTGTGGAAAGTTATCATTTTCCAGGGCAATTTAGTTAAGTTTTTATCAAAAATAATATTTATATATATATTTTAAATCTCAAATGTAAACAGTAGAAAAAAAAAGTCGTTGCCAGATAAATTGAGACGGCGGCGGCGACGCAATAACGAAAAACAACGGGTTCTCAGTATTTCAATGTTAGTACCGATAATGTATTAATATAAATATATTTATTTTTATACATATATAAATTATCATAATTTATACATAGATTTTACACATCGCGGCTATTTTGGGATACACCTATCGAAAAGCGCCGCCGTCGGCGTCTCAATTTATCTGGCAACGACTGTATATACTTTGTTACTTATTACTTATTAATTACTGTATTTTGTTTTAAATTTCAAAAGAGTTAGGTACTTTAACGATATGAAGTAAGAGTACATGACGTATACCTATGTTAAAAGTAGTTTTATAAACGTAGCTCAATTTTTTTTACCATTTATGTATTTACATTTATTATTATGATTTTTTTCGTCGAAAATCAAACTGGCCTATATTTATTGATTAACCTGACAGACAATTCGTCAACTTTTCAGTCACGATAATATCTCAGCTGTAATAATCGTGATCGAACTACAGTTGGGGCAGTCCTCCTCTCTCGTAGGTCAACGGCGACAAACATATATGAATAGTGTATAATGCGTATATCGTGTACGTTACACACGCACACAAATATAATAATATAATGTACACAGACCCGCACGGACTAATATCTTTCCGCTCGTTTATCGATTGGTCTGAATAATGCATTGGTGACCCGGAAAACGCGGACTACTATAGTGAGCAGCGGAAGACCAAAAGTCGGCGGCGCAGAGATTTTCGATGTGAAAAATAACAAACGCCAGTGCGATTAAACACGCTGAACGGACTATTATATTGTCATATTGTTAGCTTTCACACGGCGTTTGAAGAAAAATACAGCTCATTATAGCGAATCACTATGAAATTAATGAAATTATATTTTGTTATGAAATACAAAGCGACCAGTATTTAAATGGGCAAAGTAATTTTCTCGGTTCGTTTTTGAGATTTTGAAAGAAAATAGTGGCATTTGTAAATATTTATAAAGCCAAAGCACCGTGATAAAATGATCCAGGATCATTTCGGATAAGTTTTGATCTATACCTACCTACTACAACAACCTAAATTAGAATTATTTACGTAATTTTTAAAAACTATATCGGTTATTAGGTATATTTTCGATATAAATAATTTAAAATATAAAACTTTAATACATAAATGCATATTATGTAAAATCTTCTGTAAAAACTAAGAAAAAAAAAATGTTTAAAAAATACCACAAAATTGATTAAGATAATTATTATTAGTATAAGCTGTTAAATAAATCAACTTGTACATTCAACACGCAACCGAAGAGCAGTAATTATAGATCTAATTATAGATCAGTGTACACGTAAATATATTATACAGACAGAAGGTGATAATATAAAAAAAAAAAAAAAACGGTTTTTTTTTTGTTAAAGGCCGTTATGCGTGTACGAATATCATAGCAATAATTAAATAAAATATATATATTGCACGTGATTGAAGTTGATTTTATGTTGTAGTAGTTGTTTTTTTTTGAGCTTATTATGAATAGAAATCAACTTATACAACGTCACACAAATCACAACTACTAAAAAATACCTACGACGTGCCTATGCACAATAATATTTTTATATAATTAAGTACTGATTTGATATCCGGTCGTTTCGGGATGATTCTAGTGAGTTGTAAATGTCGAGTATTGGAAAAATGCGAAGATCGATTCAGACATTATATAAATCAATTGTTTAAAACGTGGTAAAATATATTACACGGAAAGTTCTGGATTATTAATTAATTGGATTTTGGCTGCTGTGGTATGTATTCGGATGTTCAAACATTGGAATAAAAATAACTGTAAACAAATACGTCTGGGTGTAAATAACAATTATTAATATTATTTGTTATCATATATATTTTTTGGAAATCCTCTCTCCCCCCCAAAAAAAAAATTTAAAAAATTAATTATATTAATGACCCCATGCATCCCCGTTGAAAATGTCTAGACAGTAACTACACACGCCATTGATCTCGTTGTGACCCGCTTCATAATTCGGGTTTGCCTATTCGGGTTTTCGCGTGTACCGGCACGAATTCTGATGCAAAACAATGAAATATTATTTGGCTTAACTCATTAAAATTCTAACAGCCCATATTTTTAATATATGAGATATACTAAGTTTAATAAGTTTATACAGGTTTATTGAATAACGATCGTTGAGTTGATGGCTGAAAAAAATATCTGAAAAAGATACAACCCCGCGAATCGAATGTACCTCGATTTTCGATACGATTTCGTGTGCGCCGTCGCAGCCGTGTGGTTATTTGTGAAAAGTTCTTTTCGTGATTTCGAGGCGACAAAGAATTAAATATTGAGCGAATGTATTAATATATACACATTTATAGTTCCATAACAACACGATGACGTGTATATATGGCTCGTGCGTTGTCTATTTTCCAATTTGATTATTTTTCACCCGATGACGTTGTGTTATAATAACGTGGCGTGACTATTCTCTCGTTTTACTTGGAACCAAATTACTATTTTCTATCCAAAAACGAGCTGGTTTACTGAACGTTTCAGATTATCGGTCGGTGCCTCGTTACCGAGTTCGTATTACTGTACATATATTTTGTATATTATTATTATTATTATTATACGTACGCTCGACGATGGAGGCTGAAAGAAACCAATCATGATTGGTTTAACCTGTGCACAGGCCTGCGTCATTTCTTTTCTTCTTCTCCTTATTCCTGTTCATCTTCTCGAGTAACGCATATTATTATTTTATTATGTATTGTGCATGCGTACCTATACGTAAACAAATTACGGAAAATTGGATATACCTACGAAGAATTACATCAGGAACTTCAATTAGAGGGAATATTTCAATATCAAACACACATAATCTACTAAAATAAAAACGTATGGCTTACGTCATTTTTGATTTATTATTAGAAAAAAAATATATATATATAACTTTCTTGAAGTTTTTTACTTTTTTAAAATAGCAACATACATTTGATGGTCTTTATGTATACAAGTCAAATTTTAAACGATTGGCTAGTTAATTTAGTTTATTATAATTTAGTTACGTTAGTATTTAAATATAATAAAATTATTATTATAATTTTTTTAAATTATAATTCATTATAGATATAAATATATTTTTATTTTTATTTTTATAGTATTAAACATTTTTTTGATTATTATTAAAATCTCGGAATAATAGTTATTATAAATTAACTATTAAGGTTTGGGTTTAATAAGTATAAGTACTATATACATTATTAGTCCTATACACTAAGTAATAAATAAAAATGCAAAATGAATTACATTGTGTAAACCTTATTTTTATGATGATTTTAATTAGTTAGATATTATTTTATTTAGTAGACAAGGAATGTCAATTAGACATTGATAAAAGAGAAAGTTTTTTTTTTTTTTTAATAGCAATCTTTAAGAAGTAAAAACCATGTTTTTTAATATTGTTATTAAAACTGTATTTGTTATTATTTTTTTTATTATTTATTTAGCGTAGCAATCTAGTCATGTACATTTTACGTATATATCTTACAGATTAAAACATATTATATCATGGTAGTAGGTGTCATAATATAAAATATCGGTTGAATATTTAATCAAATGTTTTATCTTATTTATCATGAATGAGATGTGCATCACCGGACGATCACACTAAGCATGTTCTAAATATAGTTGCACTCAAATGTATTATTTTATTCCCATTTTTTAAAAAACCATTAATTCAATATAACTAATCCAACGACAACGATATCTATGTATATATATTTGTAATAATAATAATAATATATTTTTTGAAAACATCATCTACAATAATATCGTTCAAACTTCATGGAAACCGATTTGTAAGTACGAGCATGTGTTAAACGTTTATCCAAGGAAAATAAATAGTCGTATACTTTTGCAGAACAAACAAAATATAGCAGGTTTGTGATCGGCTGTCCTGGGAATTGTATACAAGGACAACTCGATTATCAACTCAATAAATATTATGTTAGCATTTTCCCCTTTTTGATCTGTATAAGAAAACAACGATCACATTTTTAAATTTGATTTCTATAAAATTGTGGTAAAAAAATAATAATTAACAAAACAAAAAACAAATAATAATTAAAAAATTAACTCTAAAATACATATTTTGAAACATACCAGTGTTGATAAATTTTCGAAGAAAAAAACGCTTGACACGTATACCTGTGTTGTATAGTATGCCGTTCTGAAAATTAATTAAAATAATTTAGAAAAAAAAATTTTGTTGATTTTACAAGGCAGGATATGAAGTGTGTTTTTGTGCGAAAATTACATGGCAATGCGGTCGCTTTATCACCACGTTCATTATTATTATTAATACCAGTAACCATATATTATGTATGTATGTAAAATGCATATTGTATATTATTATACTTCATGCAATATGCAATACAACATGATATAAAACTTGGTAAGTATATTAATGCTGGCATTCTCACATACTCGTAAGGTATTCAAAGTATGAAGAAAGCAGTTTCCACGTATTTCACTCTAATAACTGTTGTAGTGTTGTATTAAGGATATTTAAATAAATAATGAACTTAGGCAATATGTTTATATGAAATATCTGAAGTTTAAATTCTAATAATAATAATAATATTAAAAAAAAAAAACTAAAATTATGTATTTTTTAAATATAAATAAATTATTTTAAAATCCACATCGTATGAGCTTAAAATGAGAACATTTGTGTTCAATTATCAAGATTTGTACCAAAAACAATAATGTTTAGTCATAAATCAGAAAAACACTTAAAAAATATTCGAACATTTTAAATATATATAATATTATATTATATACCTGAAAAAGAATCATATTATTTAAACAAAATGTAAATTTTTTAGTATTTGATACAAACATCAACTATCTAAATTAATTATTTCTATCTGAATTATAAAAACAAAAATCAAAAAAAAATCATGTGACCAAAATAATTATAGTTAACTAAATAATATAATTAATAATGCCTACTTAAAACGATTTTACTATTTGAAGTTATGGCCGCTTTTTCTTTACATTTTTAATGAAACGTAAATCACTGGGAATTCGATCACACAAATTATCTGCTCTAAAGACGTGACAAATCGTTGTAATATATTATGTCAGGTTAGTCGTTGTTCCCAGAATCTAAAAGACCTCAATGTTTGCTGATGATGCTATATTAGTACTCAATCCAGCTGTATGGCATATAGATGATATCGAAGATTTTAGATTTCATACCTACTGATGGAAATTGACACGATATAATATATTATGTCGAAAAAAATTCTAAAAAAAAATACTAAAAACTCTGGGTACATTATACTACTATTACAACAGTGGACGTTACCGCGGTCATGGTTCAGGAATTCTATACAGTGTAATATACCTACGCGGAATCCAAGTGCACAGACGTAGGTACATTAAACGGGTCCTGAACCTATTCCGCATAAGGTTATGCACCCAAGGTTACTCTCGTTTGTTTACTGCCGTATAATAGGCATGCATAAAATATTGTTCAACCGAGTGCAAGTGTGTCACGTTGATTTGTGTGCTTTCATGACGCGAACATGATAAGATGTATACAATATTGCAACAACTTGAAAAGCAGGATTGAAATGTATGGTAATAATTAACGTCATTATTCGTTAACGTGATACGATAAAACATATTATATACTAACATAAACGTTGCATATTGATCTAAAAGTTATGAAAAATGGATAAATGGATATATTTTATTTAAAACGTGTCCAGTGCGTTTTCATCATCCGCGGTGTTTCCCGCTTGAACACGTTAACAAGTAGAAATTAAAAAAAAAAATAGGTACTCATAAATTACCAATCACGCAAGTAAAAAAATATTGTGCATAATGTAATGTTTTACGATTCATAAATACGCAATTTTATATCATGTCACAATAAAATGTCTACATTTATTCCGAATCCTCGAAAACAGCACGTTATAAAAATAATACACAAATTATTCAAAACACGTACCACATTATATTAATAAATAGGTAATAATGTATAATGTATAATGTATGTTGTATACGAGTTTAAACTAAAATTGAAGTTCAACTTTGAATTTATGTCCGGTGCTTTACTAATAAGTTATAAATTTCAAAACATGAAATTTCAATAATTATTTTATGTTCTTATTGACCTTTAACCATATTGTTTGAATATTTTTTATCACCTTCTGTGGTCATATCGATATATTAACCACATTATTTTATGCCATGTTTTAACATTATAATATCGTGGTTTTACAATGACTTTTATTTTATTTTCATATTTTGTAATAATAGATTTATTTTGGCTAGAAAGTCAAATTTTCTTTTCGGTGCATCTATAAACCGGACTATATTTATATACTGGACTCGCGTTAATATTTTAAAAGATAATTTTTTGAAATTATATACAGTGTGGACTAAAAATTAAATTGAAAGAATGGTGATTACGACTGACTTCAACAAGAATGTTTTTCGTGAGCAATGATTGAATGATTTATTGTTACTTTAAAATTTAAAATGCTAATAAATAAAGCAGAACTTTCTACTTTTTTTCCTGTTTAACCGACAGGAGATGAGAATCTGTGTGAACAACACTATTCCTCTGCTGCCATCACTTATTGATGTATATAAATTCTGTAAAAATAACGTAATTCATACAGTATACATAATACAAACAACACATCCGGCGATTGTAGGTTGTGCTATAACACCAAGCACTTTCTACTTGACTTGTTTCGTTATTAGAGAATAAATTAGGCAGTATCAGTACCCTGACCACGCGGAGTTTTGTTTAAATCAATCCAAATAATATGCTAAATATTATTATCAATAAATTAAAATTAATTACAATTACACATTTCGTAATAAGTTTGACACTCTCAAAAATCGTTAAAATTATAGTATAACGAAATATTAGATAAACCAATAATATTGTTCTCTATAATTTTGTTTGAAACATATTTAAACTTATATATATATATATTCGATAACTTTGATGTTTAATCGAGTTAGTTTAATAAATATTTAATAAGAAAAGTTTAATATAATAAAATCACTTACACATTTATATTGTTGTATGCAATCGTTACGCTCATAATTAAACGAGTAAAATATTTGATAACTTTATTACGGTTTTAATAAATGTATACGGTTTTCTGCTGTAGCTTGTTAAACGCGAACGTCAGTTTGGCGACTTGCCGATCGCATAAATCTTGGACACGCGTACGAAGAAAAAATAAATATAATAAATTGTACTTGTTCCAAGATGAATTAATCTAAAACTATGTTTCCATATTATAAAACTGCGTACTGCAGATTTGTCGATGTTTGGTGGATTAAAGTATTAAAAACGACCGTTCTTGTAAAATATGTTTATTATTTCATTCTTCTACTACAAATCATACTGCTGCAATGAAAATTTTATATCTTTCCTTTTTTACTGATATTTATAAGATACATTTTTTTTAAAAATAATTTCGTATGCAATACCGAGTGTGTATAATTTTTTTTTATAGTTCAGTTGGTTCTTGACAATTCAAACAATATAAATATTCTTGATTTTTTGACACCGATAAAATTCCCTTCAAACTGTCAAAACACATTATATTTTATATTTTTCGTTAACGTGAAATTCTAAAATATTTGTAATACCAAACTCAAAAGTTAAATCTAAATTTTTATTTTTAGATACTTTCGTGTATAAAAACATATAACGTTGAAACTTAAGGTTTAAATGGCACGTAACGTGTTAATGATAATTTTTTTATTTTTAAATTGCCACAGAATGATATTTTTTATTGTTCCTCATGAATCTTAGTAAATAATTTATTGGTTTTTTTTCCATTACGAAAAATTACAAAGAGAGTATCTATACTTCAAATTTATATTTTGTTTTACTATTACAACTAATCTTAAAATAAGCTTACAACCTAGAATTATTTACAGTAGAGTGAGCTAAGTGGACTATTCAAGTCTCTAAATATAAATAGGTTTTACTCCTTGTATTGAAGGATGTGATGAAATATAAATACGATTAGACATAGGTAAAAGGAAAGGAGATTAATTTCTATTACGGTTTTGTGGTAATCTATTTCATTATTATTATCTATAAATGTTTATTTATTACGATTATTATATTCTGTTATTTTACAATAGTACCTATTAAAATTGATTTCAAAGCAACGTTCGATCATTGAATTTGCAAATATTAACATTAATATGATAGACGTTTTTATATTCTAGTGAAATTGTATTGGTCAACTCTGATTAATATTCAGGGTATTCAAAATGTACAACCTTTCTCAATGTTGTTTGAAATAATACTTACGTAATCGGATGATCGAACTAATTTACGCTCGGAGTATAAGAAGTTAGGTTGACGACGAGTATCTGTTTCGAGTATTTTAAGTGAAAACTTCACGATGTATTTACTATTTACAATTTATATTACTATATTAGTATAAATTACTTGACATTTTTCCACTTCATGAAAAAAAACCGAATCATAAATGTATATATATATATATATATAATGTGTGTGTGTAATGTTAAAATAATATTATATATATAAATCATCAGTTACTAAGAAGTAACCTCACAAAATTCCCGATCAAATAATAATAAAAACAATGGGTTGGGTCTTCAACAAAATTGAAAAAAAGAATCCAACTCAAAAAGTATATATTTTGCAAGTATTAATGCTATTATTCTTTATATGAGTTATATAAGATTCCATCTACACTTATCATAGTCAAGAAAAAATATATCGTAGGACGGCAACTTGTAAACGTTATCTAGATTCAAAAAGAATATTTGTTGTATTGATAAATTACTCACTGTCTATTATAGACAGTAAGCTGTCAAACCCTAATGCCATGTGTTCCAACATACTTTTAGGTGTTTTTCACACAATTTTTCTCATGTACAAACTTACATTTCCTATTTTGTATTTTGTTGATAATTTAAGTTATAATAATATTTATAAATTTGTTCAAATTTTGTTTTTCCTTATAAAATATAATGTAAACAAAGATAAAATCGCTCTGGTTTGTAGTAGGTGTCAAATATTGTACCTTATTATTGAGTATCTATTTTGATAAATTAGATGTATTGAATTTAAATTCAATGATAAGTAAATGAGTATGTATAAAGTTACAGACTTTTGGAGACAACTTTTTTTTTTTTTATTATATTTAATTAATTTGTAAATTATTTTAAATAATAAATAAATTATTTTTTCTTATATTCCCCCCCGAACAATATTAAAAAAACTGAATTTTTACTTTTGAAATCTTAAAAGTACCAAATAGATCAAATTTTCTACCAAAAATAAATATCGAAGTTAATAATCGAATGATTTTTTTTATGCTTTAAAACGAGGAGATACATATATATGCGTTTGTTCAACTTGGGATACCTATACAATTAATAAACAGTAGAATAAATGTATAGGTAATATACAATAGATGTATGATACGATTGAGACAGTGGCCATAATATAATTATATAAACGACTTGAATAGATTCGTATGATATTGTATGATGTGTTTAATTATTGAGAAATGTAAGTTTGTATAAAAAGATAGATTTAAAAATGTGATTAATTTATACTATTTGGATGGCAAGCGTCTAGGGACATATTAAGAAGAAATAAGAAAATATAATTAAAACACTGGGTATCTTACTGTTGTTAAATATGAAAAATTGATGATGACAAGATGGTTCTTCCCGATATACCTGTGCTAGGAAAGAGGTTATTTACAGATGAAGCATTTACTTGTCAACAAAAATCACACTACTACCTCAAGTATTTTTCTTTTTTTTTTTTTTTGTATTTTTTTTCTTTCCAATTTATACACGTTTTAATTAAATTCTATACTTTCTCCACACCAAAAATATCTTACTACTACTCTTTACCTTTTTATATTAATTTTGAACCCCAAAAAAATTATATTACAAAAATAATTACACAACACTAATTTTTTTATTCATTTAAAAATGAAACTTGTACATAACCACAACCGACAAATACGCGTAAAATATCATTATCCAAAGACTGAAGAAACAAAACTAATTTGGATTATCCACATGGCGTGAATAACGCAATCCAATTAAAGTTCTCGTGTTGGCAAACGGCGGTGGTCAATGACGTTCGCAAAGATTCGTTTACATTAAATAATTAAAGCGTTCATTCATCGGTATACCCTGGTGGTGGTTGGTAGTTACATTATTTATTCAGTTTTGTTGCTCATAATTTACTTTAAATCCTTATTAACAGCGTGTATATTAGATGAACCATTTCAGAAAATTGTCTTTTTTTTATCCTAGAAAAGTTTGTGAGAATTATTCAGTGACCCATCAAAAAAATTGACAAAGCAGATTTTATAGAAAAAAAACACGATCCTAAATTGCAAACATAAAACAAATTCAATTTGACTGCATCAGTTATATATTGTACTTTTATCGTTATTACGCTCTATATTATACGCAATTCTTTCACACTAATAATATATGCTGATTACATTGTTATTCAACATTTACCATCAATAACAAACAATAATACCTGTTGATCAAAGTGTTCTGTGTAAAATTACAATTGACATTATTAATATAATGCGATTGACATTTCTCATGTGCATATGATTTTTAGAGCATGTTATATTATATACATTATATATGTTACAGTTAAAGTATTGAATCAGTTAGTTTATGAAATAACTAGATAATTTATAAAATAACTAAAGTTTGTAGGTGATGTATATAATTTATACTATAACTAGTTATTTTATTCATTCACTGGCATCACTTTGTTAATGTGTCAAATTGTAAATAACAACATATCATGATAAATAAATATAGTTCCAACATTTTCAACAATTTAATATAACATATTAAATCAGATAAGATTGACGTCCTTTTTGTTGGTACCTACCCGCAATGTACGTTTTGAATAGAAAAACTGCAATCGGATAACGGCCGAGAATTTTGTAATGAAATTGTAAATTCTTTAAAAGAGATGTGGCCTGAGTAGACTATTGTCCATGGTAAACCACGACATAGCCAATCTCAGGGCAGCATAGAGAGAGCAAACCAGAATATAGAAAATATGCTAATTACGTGGATGCAAAGCAATACCTAATACGAACAAATGGAGTGAAGTCCTTCGATTTGTACAATTTATGAAAAACAAAGCTTTACATTCCGAAATTAAAAGTAGTCCATATGAAGCGATGTTTGGTAGTGCACCAAAAACTGGAATATCTTCAAGTCTTCTACCTAAAATTATCGTGCTTAAAATGGAATCAAAAGAAGAAACTGTAAGTCAACAAAATATTAACTCAGGAAAAGAAACGGAAACCCGATTGGATAATATGGTATGTCATAAAAAAAATAAAAATAAAATATAAGATATTTATAATAGTTTATGATAAATATTTTATCCGTGTCTTTAAAGTTGTATTGATGAAATTGACTTACTTTAGATAAAAATTTAATTAACTATTTACAGGATGACGTTATTGACATAGATCGTCCAATAGTTGACACAGAAAAAGATATAGTTCTCTTAAATATTGTTACGGTAGGTCAATTATATCGTTAAACTATAATATTTAATATTGTGATTATTAAAATAATTAAATGTTTTATGGAGAGCATAGGCGTAGTAAGCGGGGGGCTTGGGGGGGCTTAGCCCCCCAGTCTGAATTTAAGCTCCCTAGTTTGAATCATAGCTTCCCAAAAACTCGTAAATGTCTCTCCCTGGAAGGGATAAAGCCCCCCCAACAAATTTGACCACCCTACGCCTATGAAGGAGAAGAAAAAAGCTAAAGAAAATTTGGAAAAACAGGCAAAAAGAATGAAAGATTTATCAAATACTAAATTTGTGGTTGCTAATATTGGTTCTACAGTGCGTATCAAAATTC
>VUJU01004418.1:0-18834 GCA_009835225.1 Aphis craccivora
TACAAAAATAATTGATTCATCGTCGATTCTATCTACAATAATTCTACATATTCTGAGGTGGATCGTGGGCGATTACTTAACTATAGGTACGCTTTAAACAATTATTTTAATACATTATAATTTATAATACATATACGTCATCGAAATTTAAATTTTATAGTACAGACTCAAAACTTATTTTTTGTAACTTTATGTTCTCTTTTTGAAATAAAGATACACATATACTGTTACTATAGCTAGGAACACGTAGATATGTATCGTTTTCACATCAGTGTATTTATGTGTTTTTCTTTTATTATTTATAGATTTTTCAAAAAGTATAATTCGTAGATACTTGAAAGTTTCACCAGTTATTTTGATTGGAGTTTTCTTTACATGATTTAATCTCCAAAACATTTTGTTTATTTGATTTATTCGTTTTTTTTTTTTTATAAATATCGGTAAAAAATTTTGCCTTAGTCAAAATACTTGAAAATTTATTACAAAATTCCTCATAAGTTATTCTTATGGATTCAAAAATTTAATATAATATAGGCACAATTTTTTTTTGTTAAGCTTTTGATGTTAAAATATTGACAAAATTCGTCTAAATCATAAATGTTTGAAAATTATTTTGTAGTTAAAATTTATAAGGAATTTTTATAAGTAGCTAAGAATTGATAATTTTATACAAAATTAATTTTTAATAAGTCTGGGTTATAATAATTATAAATGAATTTGAACGTTAGCCAATTAAATAAATTTATTCTTAGTTTAAATTTTTACAAAATCCAAAATACATTCGTTAAATAACAATTTACTATCAAATAATTTTAGATTTTTGTTATAGTTAAAATTTACTAGTCGTAAAAACTTGAAACATACACCAATTGTTTAAATTTCCTGTACAATAATTTTAAAAGAACTTAAGTTTTGGAGAGTGTTCAGGTCATTAAAACATAAACCACATTTTTCACTATCCAATTTAAAATATAATATATTTTATATATTATATCGTAGGCTGACATATCATCCCTGTTCAGAATCGTTTTTCCGTTTTTCGTATACAATTATTCCTATTATTGGATTCAAATTTAACACGTAAAGAATAGTGTCCTACTCTACAGTAGAGCAGTACCCATTTAACCGCGATTTTTTTAGTTGATAATTATATTATATGTAATATAAAAAATTATACTCGTACCTACTGATTCTGTAGATCAATTTTTTTCTCGGCCTGGAAGTTGAATAGGTCAAAAACAATAAAACTCCGATTTACAAAATGAACCTTTTATTTAAAATTTTTTATTGAACAATAAATACACTTAATAATAATAATAATAATAATACAATATACTTAAAAATGAATAATCAATTACAGTATAAATAATTAGGTTAAAGTCGTTGAATTTATTTTACATTTAAAGTAGCGATCTGTGGTTCAATATATTTGGAAACAAATAAAAGTATATTTTCTAGTGATAAAACATGATTTCTGTATTTAGTTTAAATGCCTATACGTGGTATTTAAAAATGTATATTCGAAATGGTATATTCAGTTTGGTTAATCGGTTAATGATATGATATTTTTATTCTTCAAATGTGTACTTATTAATATATATCCCTATATTGTTCTTAGTCCTGAAGTGACTGACTATATTTCATACTTTTTTTGGTGGTCGTAACACTAAAAAGTTTGAAAACGATGCTGTTAAGTAACGTAATTAATAATTATAAGTGTGACTGATTCAGAAAAATCTAATAATCTAAACCAAAAATTAATTTGAATAGATATGCCAGATATGGATTTGACTTTTATATATTGTGTATAAATAAATATATATATATATATATATATATATTATATAATATATATTTATAACCTTACTTCTTTGCCTGTTTGGAAAGAATTCAATGAAGTCAAAGATACATTGATGCGGTCTAGTGGTCTACTAATATATGAAACTAATAATTTAGATTTATATATAAAATATTTAACATTATTATATCTTCGTTATTATCTCGTTATTGGCGTATTAAGAAAACCACTTTAATTCAAATTCCCCTTAACTTCACGGAATTCAGAGTTTAATTAAGCGTTTAAAGGATTCCAACGGTATAGGACACTAGAGCCATAGATTTTAAATATTATATGTCTCTACGTTACAATAAACCATAATACGTCGTGCGTCGTCGTTAGAGCGTATTTCCTGCATTACATAAAGATTTGCGAAGGTGTACTATCGAAAACGATAAATTAATATCTTGACTGTATTGATGTTATTTTACGACGATAATACTATACTATAAATAGAATTTTCGAAATTTGGAAAACGATGGCTTGAATACAAAATACGATTGAGAATTCAGCAATATCATTTTTATCATTATTGTTATATATACGTGACTAAATTTGTTGGCTTAAGGGCAAGACGAGCGTACGCAAACACAGCTATTCGCCGGTATGGAACGAGCAAATTGTTTTTTCCGAGATGTTTCCTCCGCTATGCCAGAGGATAAAAATTCAACTGAGGGACAATGATCCAGTAAACACGATTATTGGCACGCACTTCATCGACCTGAAGACTATATCAAACGACGGCGAAAGAGGTTTTTAGATATTTTATTTATATGGTGTAGAGTTTAACGATATCCATAAGAATATAAGATATCAAAGCCTTAAAAACTATACGTTTTTATTATATGTCCATCATAATATTGTTTTTATTTAAGTTTTGTTTTACATCTGATAATTAAAAATTAAAATCAAATTTTCTCGTCATTTGAATTCATAAGGTCTTATTTATGGTACAAGAAATTTATTTTAATTATCTAAAAGTTAATCCATAAAAATTATTATAAATTTTAAAATAAGAACAATTTTAATAGATTCATCATTCGTCAATGTAAGTAGGTGCATAATAGTTGTTTAGCAAACATAAAGTACTAATAATTATATCAAATAACATTTTTACTTTACATTACTTTTGTAGCAGTTGATAATAATATTAGACTATATAACTATGTACCTTTACTGTGTTTATATAATAGGTTATTGAATCATATTAAATCAATAAATATAATACTTACTTAATACTTATACATATTCATGAGAAATCTAAATTCGTGTACTGAATGAATAATACTGTATTATGAAATAATACATTTTTTCAAATTCTATTTGAATTTAATTAATATTTTATGGAAATCACTTGCATTTGAAATTATAAATTGTTGAACATCTCAGTTAAAAATATATATAACAAGGTATATATTTATTTATTTAAAATCACAAAATTTGAAATAAGAAAATATCTAATAAATAATAATTCTATATAATACTTTTTTTTTAAAAATGTACACTTTTCTGTAGTATTGAGCTAATATTTGATAACTTATATTTTATAAGTAAATTCTACGCAATACTAAATTATTAAATTGGTATAATAGGATTTCCGCCTACATTCGGTCCCACATTCATACATATGTACGGATCAACAAGGGATTATAGTCTTTTAGACAAACACGCAACACTTAATACTGGCCTCGGCGAAGGTGTTTCATACAGAGCAAGAGTATTAGTAGCGATTCGTACCGAAATCACCGAAAATACGGAATTTATGAATTCTGGTGTAGACGTCGAACCTACCTATCCCATCACAGAGGTAAGACATAATATCATCGTTTTTAGATATTTATTATCGACTTATGCATCGAAATGTTTCCGATTTTCAGACGTCTTATTGTAAAAACGAAGAGTTTTTTTTATTCATGACCATTTTAGATGCATCGATGATCGACAAGAAACTCGGAGAGAAACCGATATTTTTCGAACTGAGTATAGGGAATGCTGGGAATATGATTGATGGCCATAACGAATCTAGTTCTCAAGAAGATCATGATAAAGTCAATGTGCTTGGTAATTTTTTCGTTTACTTTATGAATAATTTATAATACTTCTCAATTGTTGTCTGTTTTATACGACTCACAATATTTTAGAAAGCGTTATTTCGGAATCGTGGCAAAGCACAACGGCAGCCATAAAGCCGATATCCAATGATAAAGTGTATTATTATTTACCATTACGCGAAGACAAGCCGTGTTTACATGTCAAGTCGATATGGCCAGATTACAGGCGGAGAATGTACAATTCGAATATTATAAATAAAATAGCAGATAAACTGGTAGAGAATATTATGTAGACTTATAAATATTTAATATTTTTAACTTTTAAGTTATTATTATATTTTTTTTGTGTGTTTGCAGGAAGAAGGCCTGAATGAAGTGTCATTTTTGCTTGACGATGATGATCCGGAAAAGGAAGATAAATTAAAATCGGTTTTAGATGAACTTTCTATTAGTTGCAATCGATACGTGAATTTCACAAAGGGCGTAGGATGTGGTCAGGGCTTGGGAAAAACTAAGTTGGACAAAGAGCGAATGAAGCTATGCCTTAGAGAGATTGTAATTATTACAAAAAATATTGATAACAATTACAATAGTTTAAAGGAATTTTTAATTTAAAATACAGGAACACATTGGAAAAATGTCAAGAACTTTGAAAGCAATAGTTACTAAAAATTCATTTAAAGAACGTTACAGGACAGCATTGAGTTACTTACAAAAAATAAAAGCTCTAATCGAAGATGTTTGTATAATTTAAACACATTTTTAACTGTTTTATGATCGAGTTTTGATTTTTTTAGCCACAACACGCATTGCCAGATATTTTTTTATGGATGGTAAGCAACGGAAAAAGAGTAGCCTATCAACGAATCATGACTAGGCACCTGATATATTCGGTTGCTGACGAAGAGTGTGGGAAATTCTGTTCAAAAGTTCACACAATGTTCTTAAAAGTATTTTAATACAAATATTCTAAGTCAAAAACACAATTGTAAATTAAGATATTTAATTGTATTATTTTGATTTTAGTTACCAGGAAAGAAAAATTACGGTTCGTCCGGTTGGGCGGTACCAGCCAAATTACAAGTGTACACGTGGTTGGGGCAGATGAAACACAAAAAGTACCTCTCAAATGGTCTGCCAAAAGGTTATAACACCACACCCGAATTATACAGTGCAGAAAATCCGAGATTACCTCCACCGGCTTACATACACTATTGTGAAAAATATGTAAGTAAAATATTTGTACTGCTGTACCATAAACTATTACAATAAGTGTTATTGTAATACATCGCATAGTCTACTAAATTATTTAAATATAAGTATTTTATTATTTTTGTATTTAGTTTGAGGTACTTAAAAACAATTCTAAATAAGCAGATTTTAGATAAATTATTATAGGTATACGTATTCTAAGTATTTTTTTTTATTTTATTTTATTGTTGATCAATGTATTATTTGTAATAATATTATTATTTACATGCTATAAAATGCTATTTTCAAAATATCTGTAAATATATTTGTGGACATAAATTGATTTTGTATAGAAAACAAATGTTCTTTTATAATATATATTTAATAAATAAAATATATATATATATATATATATATAAATAATAAACAAAATTGAAATTAATTAAAATTAACATTAGTATTGTATTGAACATAAACGTAACAAATAATTTACAAATACTTTATTAGGCATATTATTTATTAAATAAATATTTAGAGTGTTGTTTTTTGTTTTTTTTTAATAAGTATTCAAAAAAACAAATAATAATAATAATAATAATTTATTACAACATTGATCACTGATGCGTTTATTTTAGACATTTCAACTGAGGGCGTACATGTATCAAGCTCGTTCGTTAATTGGTTCTGACGCATCCGGCTTATCCGATCCATATGCACAAATTATATTCTGTGAAAACTCTACCAAAACACAAGTACTATACACACACACATATATATATATGCTCAATTATAACCTATGCGATTGAACTACTGAGTGGCACAGTTGCATGCACTAGTTAAATTGTTTGCTCGAGTTGTATTATTATCTTACAGGTAATCGATGAAACTTTAAGTCCCACCTGGGATGAACTGCTGATCATTAACGAAGTGATACTGTACGGCACAAAGGAAGACATTAAAAATCATCCGCCTGCCATCGTTGTGGAAATATTCGATCAAGACAAAGTGGTAACTGTTCTGTTGTGCACCGAAAACGTAAACTAACTGTTTTTGTACGTTCCGCAGGGAAAATCTGAATTCATCGGAAGAACTGTAGCTAAACCACATGTGAAACTTTTGGAAGATGACTATGTTAGACCGGAATTTCCACCGTCCTTGGAATGGTATGATGTGCATAGAGGCATGGAACACGCAGGAGAGCTTTTAGCGACGTTCGAGTTATTACAAGTTCGGTTTTTTTAAATATATATTTTTATACATTATGTATAGACTATACGATATGCACTGACTATTTAATTTAATATTGTTTTGTCCAGCTTCCTAACGCGCTAATTGGCGAAAGTGCTATATTACCACCGTTACCAAATCCGAAGGATATTTATTCAATAGTAGACGGACAACACTGTGAACCGATTTTACCTATTCCAAAAGATATAAGACCGACTTTGGCAAAATATAGGTAACATTAATAATAATTCGTAACAATAATTTATTCATATTTAATTTCCTACCATGGCACATTTGATTTAATGTTAGGTTCTTGTGAAATGACCGCATGCTTGACCACAATGTACATTAATAACGTGTAATATTTTAATATATAAGTACATAAGCAGTTATCTAAAATAATTCATCAAGCATATATAATTACTGTTTTGTAGCGTTCATACCGACTATTAAATTTAATAATAAATGTGTTCAAATTTTTTAAAAATGTATCTAAATATTTTCAAATACTTAGATTTTAAAAATGTTATGAGATTATGAAAAAAAAAAATTAATTAAAGCTATGATTAAAAAACTTATGTTGTTCTCATATAACGATTCATAATAATGTATTGTTTTTTAGGATTGAAGTATTATTTTGGGGACTGCGAGACTTGAAGCGTGTTCATTTGATGACTGTAGACAAACCCCGTGTCGATATTGAATGCGCTGGTCATATACTTTACTCGTCTATTATTCAAAATGCACGCAAAAATCCAAATTTCAGCACTCCTGTAAAATTTTTAGAGCTGGTAAGTGTCGTAAATTATTAAAAAAAAAATTACTACGATTATTATTTTAAGTATTACTATGGCTTATACAAAACATTTCAATAAATACCTGTTCATGATGTTTTTCTATGTAGATTAAATTGCAATATTATTATTGATGTATTTTATAGGAGCTTCCGGAACAAGAGCTTTATCGCCCACCTTTAACAATACGTGCAGTCGACTGTAGAAGTTTTGGTAGATTTACGTTAGTAGGTACACATCTTATAAACTCAATCCATAGATATATGTATGTACCGACCACAAAGAAGGAAAAAGAAGCAATCGACCGAAATAGATCGCTACAACAACTACAGCGTGAGAACACATAATATTTTTATCCTTTTTATTATATTATATTTTTTATTGGATTTTTATCAATGATTTAACATTCATCGGATGTTGTGACAATATGCATTACGAGTGATATTACTCGAGATTATTATTGGTATCTTTTACATGCTCACTAAAGGCAAATCAGTTACAATTAAATTATTTATGTTTCTTTAAAAATATTATTGCTGAATATATCACCTGCAACAAAGTTTTGGAGTAGGTGTCATTATTTTTATGATCAATCGAAAAATTAGGCATGACATAGTTGTATTCTTTATATAAAGTAAATGTTCTCAGAATTCCTTCATCAAAACCCTAAAGACAATACATTTTACTGAGGAAAACCTAGCTGTATAGTAGCGGCCAGGTAACGCTTTTTAATATTGATTTTTTTTCTATTATTCTCTTGTTTAGAATAAACAATTGTTTTACTCTACTACTTAATTTAAACACCACTTATACTGGTTAAGATGTATAGCGACAACTTACTTTATTCGAACATTACTCGTTTACTATGTGGACGATCAGCATCATATTCAGCCCTTTGGTTCTACTTATCGCCTATACTTTAATCAACCAAACTAAACCTTCTATTAGTCTTAGTTTTTAAGATTTATCTTGTAATGGGGTATTCTGCTTAACTTGTTTTTCTTTTAGTGATAGTTTTTTGACTCCACCTCTCGAATGAATATTGAAATCTTTTGATTCGCCGCTTTAAGTTTCAATATCCGATTATTTATAACGAATACCTTCCAGCCTGTTTGTCTTGTATATAGCTTTGGGCATATTAAATCCTGAACTAATTTAATTATCCAGAAAATTTAAAAATAATAAAAAATAAACATCGAATTCAAATTATTGATAACTATTATAACGGTGATTTAAATATTTCATGCAACACTTTTCTCAACACTTTTATATTATTAATATATTTATTTTTATATTCATATACATTTTATATTTTCACTCTATCTAAATTGTCTCTCAATTTATAATTGTTTTAATCATCGTACTTCCGTAATTTCATACAAGTTTTTTTTCCTCACCACTAAAAAAAGACTTATAGCTAAAAGATTATTTCCCAAATATATAGAACTAATAGTAATAATATATAATATTTATATAATACATAGAGTACATTATTAATTTAAAGACTATAATTAATTGCTACAAATTAAATTTTTAATAGATATTTTCGTTGAGTTTTTCTTCAATTTAAACAGTAGGTTAGAATAACTAAACAACTCCTATCCACGGAATATTGAGTGATAAACTAACAATTACAGACATTAAAATACAATAAATAAAAAAATATAATATTTATATAATATGGCTGTAATAATAATACATTAGTGGCGCTATCTGTCCAGGAATTTGTATGTTGGTGAAGTAAAATTTCTCATAAAAATCGAGTAATATTATAGTTAGATTATCACCTATTAATTATTTACTACATTGGTACAATTTTTGTTAATCCTAAGATAATGATTGAAGTTAAAATCTATAACTTTTGTTAAAATTAAAATTAGAATATGTACTATTATAATATTTACTCTTTATTAATTTTTACTGTATGATAATGATTTTTAATTTATTCTCTTGAACTAATGTCATTCAAATTATTCAATTAATTAGTGAGAAACTAGTTCTTGATTAACAACTAATCTCAAAAATTCTCGATCGATTTCGAAGAAAATATCCGATATTAATCTTAGAATTATCAAAAAGCTCAATATTGTAGATAGATACTATTAAATTGTAAGTATTAGTTAAAATAAAACGAAGAGACGAGAACCGATATAGTACTGTAATTATATTTGTTAATATTTTGCTCAGTAAAGTTAGCTTTTACTTCTAGAATATACTACATTTACATAAATGAATAGTATATAAACAAAAACAAAAGTATATATTTAAATAATAGTTTAATACCATTAAATTCAATAAAAATAATACTTTTACCTAATACTTTAATGATAAAATTATATTTATGCATGAAAACAAAATCAGCTTAATTATAATGATAACCATTTACTTTTTTTTTTAAATACGTATAAAAACCTAAATTTTATAATTATTATATTATAAGTTATATATTTCATTATGTATTATATAACAATATACTTACATATGTTTAGAAATCAATTCAAAAAAAAATCATCAAATGAACACAAATCGATTTACTAAAAGTGAGCAAAATACCAATAATAATAATAACAATATACAGCTTAATGAAAAAAACAATACATCAGACAATAAGGATTCTATAATCAACATCAGTTATGTAAGTTGTGACCATCATAACCAGCGTATGATTTGACCATTATTTATTTATTTTATTAAAGGGTTCTAGTCATCTGACGCAAAAAGACATAAAAACACAATTCAACAGATTAAGTCGGAAACAAAGTGTAGAGGAAATAATAGAATTGAAAAATGACGATAGTCGTGATTGGTGGACAAAATATTTTGCATCTGTCGAAAGCGCTATTATTGAAGTCTGTACACAATAATAATTAATATTGATTATTGTCAATTTTAACAATTCATAATATTATTCTAGGAAAACCGAAAAATGGCATACGGAGATACCAATGGACTATTACCAATTAAAATGGAACCCACCCAAATTGAAACGAAAGCGCCTAAAAAAAGTACCAAAGCATCACGTTTTGTAGCAAAATTAAGTCCGAAAAAATTTCAAAGAAAACGAGAAGTTACTAAAATTGCTACTATGAAGGTAAATAAACTATATCATGTAAATCCAATCTACGTAATATTGTTAAATTAAAATATGCTTACTATTCAAATTAAATAGATATATTCAAACGAACTCGAGGCACAGCCTGAATTCAATGGTTTTCGAGAATGGTTATTACCATTTGATTTATACCGTGGTAAAAAAACAGGTGACGATGTCGAAGACGAGGCTCGGATAGTGGGAACATTTAAGGTAATATAAATACAATAATTTGGTTACAACATTGTTATCAACATTAACTATATAATGACTTCTAGGGTTCAATAAAAGTATATAAATGGCCTTTACCGAAAAACATCGAAGACCACACTATTATGGGCTTTGACCCACAATACGGATTTTTTCAAGGTTTACCTTCGAATGATCCAATCCACGTGTTAGTTAGAGTGTACATTGTAAAAGCCAACGATCTACATCCTATGGACATCAACGGAAAAGCTGATCCATATGTAGTATTGCAATTAGGCTCAAAAAAAATTAGTGACAAAGATAATTATATTTCAAAGCAGCTCAATCCGGTTTTTGGAAAGTAAGTTTTACTTAAATATAAAAAATATAACATAAAACTACATCAAAAGTTTAAGAAAAAATATGTTAATATTTTATGTATATTTATATTTATTCGTATTAGATGTTTTGAAATTGAAGCGACATTCCCACAAGATTCCATGTTAACCGTGCAAATACTAGATTGGGATCTATTGGGATCAGATGATTTAATAGGAGAGACCAGAATAGACTTAGAAAATCGATTTTATAGTAGACACAGAGCGACGTGTGGTATTCCTAAAACTTATGAACTGTGAGTATATAGCGTCGAAATAATTTTATCGGAGCTCGAGTATAAAAAATAGTTATTTCGTATAAAATTATTGAGTTTTTCAACCATTATTATTTAGATCGGGTTATAACCGGTGGAGAGATTCAATGAAACCAACACAAATATTAGCGAAACTATGCAAAGAAGCTAAATTAGACCCGCCAGTGTATTTAAACGGGACGGTTAAAATCGGCACGAAAACGTTCTGTCTTCAAAATAACACCGACGACACGATCGAATGGTATTGTGCAAAAGGCGAGTGGAAACTCTATAGGACATATATTATAATCCATTACACGCGTTTAATATTATGAGCGTTATTATTTCAGGTACGGAAGAACACATGGCGTTGGCCGTCTTACACAACTGGCACGAAATACCTCGAAGAGGTTGTCACCTCGTACCCGAACACATCGAGACTAGACCGCTGTTTATTGCAGACAAAGCGGGGATCGAAAGAGTAAGTCGAATCAAATTTTTCCGGATAAAAGACAAACCAGTTTAACGAACAGTGTGAAAAAGTTATGTATACCGATCGTGTGTTATTAGGGCAAACTAGAAATGTGGGTGGACATGTTTCCGATGGATATGCCATTGCCGGGCCCGGCGTTAGACATATCGCCGAGGAAACCGAAATCGTATCAACTTCGAGTGATCATTTGGAACACGGACGACGTAGTGTTGGAAGATGACGCGTTTTTCACTGGAGAAAAAATGAGCGACATCTACGTGAAAGGGTGAATGCGATTGTCATTGTGCCGTTAATATAAATAAATTAAAATTTTTTTTAATCGAATTACCCGCGTATATTTTACACAGATGGTTAAAAGGCCCGGACGACTGTCAGAGCACAGACATACATTACAGGTCGTTGACTGGAGAGGGCAACTTCAATTGGAGATTTCTATTTCCGTTCGACTATTTAGTGGCGGAAGAGAAAATCGTCATATCGAAAAAAGAGTCACTGTTCTCGTGGGACGAAACGGAGAGTAAAATACCGGCTAGACTCGAACTTCAAGTGTGGGACGCTGACCATTTTTCAGCTGATGATTTTTTGGGTAAATGCGATTAATTACAGATAGTTAATGCGACGCAGGACATGGAAATAGTGACATTGAAATATTTAGTCATAAGCGTTTTTACATATGATTATATATGACCTTTAAAACATTAAAATATAACAAACACCAACATAAAAGGCACTAACAATTGGTTAAAAATGCAAATTTAACACTCTTAAGTGTAGATAATATGTAAAATTTCTGTGTAACATTGTATTTTATCGATGTTATTAATTAATAAAAATTGTATAATAAACTTTGTTCTGAAACATTACATTATATCTTATATCTATTACAATTTACAAGTTTAAAAATACCAGTACACAAAATAGTACAAGAACTCTATAATTAAGAAATAACATTAATTATCTTAGTTAGCTTTGAGGAAATTGAAAATACGCATGTCCTAGGTACTCGACTATACTTTGGTACTTTAGAACCTGAACGGAGTGATGAATGTATTGATTTTACAATGATGTGTGTTTTTTTTGTGTCTGTCACCACGTTTTGAAGCAGTAAAAGTACTTCGATTTTTAAAAATGAGCTCTGTTTCTGATAGGAAAGTGAATCTAGTTGGTACTTTGGGGGGTTAAAAGTAAAAAATATCCAATAGTTTTCAAAGCGTCTGGAAAAACCCTAAAAAAGTAACAGAAAAACGGGAATTTTTACGCAAAACCAGTTTTCGATAAAAAAAATTTTGATGACCAAAAAGTTTTAAAAATTTAATACAAGGTTCCTCATGAGTTGTTCTTATTGTAGCTAAAAAAAATTAAAAATCGTTACTCTCAATTTTTTTTATAAGCGTTTATAGTTCAAATTTTTACGAAATCTGTCAAAAACACGAGAATTTGCAAGTAATTTTGAAGTTGAAAAACCATAACATTTTTTTGTTAATAACTAAGGATTAAAAATACAACACTGAGTTTTCCATAAGTTTTCCTTCAAGTATCTATAGAGAAAACTCGAAGCATCATTATAGGAAAAATTTTAAGTGCGTTTGAATTTTAAATTTTTACGAAATAGCGTAACGTATTATAAAAGAACTTAAATTTTGGTGTATTCAGGCCATTAAAACATAAACCACCTTTTTCACCAACCACTGAAAATTATATCCTAGTCTGACAAATCATCTTCGTTCAGAATCGTTTTTCGTATACAATGATACCTATCATTGGATTCAAATTTAACACTCCTATAATATGTAATAATGACCCACACGGTACCTAATATACAGCAGAGCGGTACCCACTTGCCTACTTTTTTAAAAATGATCTCAACAATTGTATACAAATTGTACAAGTCCCAGAAATTTATTTATAAAAAATAGCTAAATATTGTTCTCTAATTCAAATCAATTAAACGTTTATAGGAGCATTGACATTGGACTTGAACAATTTTCCTCGAGGTGCCAAGTCTTCAAAGTTGTGCACGTTGGATATGCTCAAGTCAGATGGATCAGTTCCGATGGTCAATATATTCAAACAAAAACGCGTCAAAGGCTGGTGGCCGTTCTATGTTAAAAAAGAAAACGAAGAAATGGAATTGACGGTTTGTAAATCAGTGCCGTGTAACAAAATAATATTATTATAGTTTTTGGGACACGTCATTTTACAGGGGAAAGTTGAGGCCGAGTTACACTTGCTTACCACCGACGAAGCGGAAAAAATTCCCGCTGGTATTGGGCGTAATGAACCAGATCCATTGGATAAGCCCAAGTAAAATATGAATAGGAAATTAAATGCTTAACAACATTTCATGTGTGATAAAAATATTAATTAATTGCTATCTTATTTTTACAGCCGACCAGATGCTTCGTTTATGTGGTTCTTAAATCCATTCAAATCTATACGTTACATAATTTGGCACAATTATAAATGGAAAATTCTAAAAGGGATCATCGTATTAGCAATATTCCTAATGATAATATTATTTTTCTATTCCATTCCCGGTTACTCAGTTAAAAAAATGTTAGGAGCTTAATCGTTTTGTTTAGTTTATTTTTTAAAAAACCTTTACTACCTAATCAAATAAGTATATTTAACATTATACGTATACTTTTAAATTTTAGTTGTAATTTTTATGTTACATATCAGTACCATAACTATACCATATTCTAAAAAGTGACTAGATTATCAGGTCTGTTAAAAAAAAAAATTCTATTGGATACCCATTGTTCTCATTGTATTATACTTGTAACATTCATCAAATAATCATCCAAGTCCTTCCACAAGTATGTGTTCACAAAAATAGTATCCTAAAATCACAATATGATCATCATAAGGTTATACTTGACTTAGTCATGTAATTTCAATCCAGTTTATTTTTGATACGACTCATGTCATATGGGAATTGATTGAAATATACTAGATACCATTACCATCATAATATATGATGTATAATGTACTTATTGTACCTATTATAAATAAAAGTTTAAAATGATTATTTAAATCATATTTCGGTAAATGCCTAAGTATTTTTAATAATATAATATACAGTTACTATCACCGATATAAACTATAATATAGAAGTTGTACTACACATTTAATATTAAGAATATTAAGAAAAGACATCAGCAATAATAATATATCGTAAATAAATAGAATACAATTTAAATTAATATGCGTTGTAAAGATTAATTATTCTTCTTTCAGAATGCTTGTTACAAATAATTTAACTAGCAAAATAACTTTTAATAAATATTATTGTTATATGTTTTTTTTTCATATAAATGTTTATATTTTATGGAATATTATTATAGAAGTGAAATCTAAAAAATAAATTTAATCGAATGATTTAAAATAATAATAATAATAATAATAATAATAAGTAAAAACACTAAAAAATACTAATTATATAAGTACTATTATAGGAATTTAAAGTAATAGATAATGGTCCAAAAAAGAAATTAATAGTGTAGACTGTGGATATACAATAAACATACCTTAATATAAATAAAATACCACACTATAGACAAAACACCCAAAAATATTATTTATTATTAAATTCTATTCTGAAGTTAATAGTTTTATTTATTTAGATGGAAGAAAAGTGTTTATAAAATCAGTTAATTATAAAATATTATGTATGACAATAATATTTTTATGTAAAAAATATTTTAGAATGTCTTATTCGTTTCAACATTATTAGTAACCAATACTGTTCGTAGTTATTTATTTGTTTTTATTTATACTCCTACTTCATATTTAATAGTAATAAATGTGTTTTCCATGTTAATATAACAGAGTATAGTATGGCAATTATTACCATAATTTACATTGTTAATTATAAGATATTTTATAATACTTATGATAAAATTGTTATCTTAGACAAAATATAATATTTCAGTTGATTAGTATGTTTTTTTTTCATTAATCAAACTGTAACTTATCATTTATGTTTTAGTTTAATTTATCAAAATTATTTTAAGTCTTTCAGCTTTAGTTTATCATTAGTTTTAAACGTTTAAATAGAAAAAAATTGTTTAGTTCTTTACAATGACAACATTATATTATATATTGTACCTTAAACAAATCATCCATGTTTATTTATAAGAAGTATTTTAAACAATAAGAATGTACCTAATATTATCACTATTAAATGTGACAAATAATATTCGATGCGATCAAAATTGATAAGTCAAAATCAAAACCATAGACAATTTTATTTTTAAATGTAAATAATTTATACAACACATTGTATTTAGTTCAAGAAAAAAACAAAATTGTAAAACTTGTAAACAAAATTAGTAGATTGTAAAATAAAAAAATATTCGTAATTATTATTGGAGTTCGATGATTTTTTATCAAAATCTTATTACCAAAGACACTATTGGGTCTTCCAAATCTAGAAAATGCTACATATTATAATTAATATGTCAATTGTCCATGTAATAAATAGTTATTTTCCAAATCTACACCATGATAGGTTAAAGTCTGACGGTGTCTAAAATAAAATAACACTCATAGGCTCATTTGGAATAAATTAAAAAAAAAAAAAAATCGTTAAATTATTTAATTGACACGCTAAACACCCTAACCTTTAAATACAAAAATAATGACAAAATATGTTAAGTTAGAAGGAAAAATATCTTTAAACTTTAAAAAAGAGTGGTCAAATGAGTTACGATCTGCTATATATTAATTACTAATTAGGTCATTATAATATACTAAAACTTGAACTCAATAATTGTAAACGAAAAACGATTCTAAACGGAGTTGATTTGTTAGCCTAGGATATAATTTCCAGTGGTTGGTGAAAAAGGCGGTTTATGTTTTAATGCACTGAATACACCAAAATGTAAGTTCTTTTATAATTATTATTGTAAACCAAACATATGGAAAATCTTGTATTAAATTTTCAACTCTTAGCTACTTATATAGAAAGTTTTATAACATATGAATTATATCTACAAAAAAGGTTGCAAATTTTCAAATATTTTGATTGGGCCAAAATGTTTTTACCGATATATATATATATATATATATAAAGCAGGCAAGTGGGTACCGCTCTGCTGTACATTAGATGCCGTGTGGATCACTATTATAAATTATAGGAGTGTTATATTTGAATCCAATGATAATCATCGTTGTATACGAAAAACGATTCTGAACAAAGATGATTTGTCAGCCTAGGTTATAATTTTCAGTGGTTGGTGTAAAAGGTGGTTAATGTTTTAATGGACTGAATACATCAAAATTTAAGTTTTTTTATAATTATTATTAGCTAAACTTATGAAAAATCTTGTATTAAATTTTCAACTCTTAGCTCCTTACACAAAGTTTTTTATGAATTTTACCTACAAAATAATTTGCAAATATTCATGATTTTGACGAATTTTTGTTAATATTTGAAGTTTAAATGCTAATAAAAAAAAAAATTGTGCCTATGTATTCTTATAATTTTTTAATCACTATAAGAATCACTTATAAGGAATTTTGTGTTAAATTTTCAAGTATTTTAATATGACCAAAAAAATTTTATCGACACTACAAAAAAAATTTTTCAGAAAAATGTAATATTTCAGTCTATAAATAGCTCAAAAAGGGTCAAAATATTTAGAAAAATTAATCACGTAAAGAAAACGCCAATCTTAATAACTGGTAAAATTTTCAAGTGTCTACGACTTATAATTTTTGAATAATAACAAATATTTAAAATATTTAAAAAAGATTTATGATTTTTCAACTTCAAAATTACTTGCAGATTTTCGGGTTTTCGACAGATTTCATAAAAATTTGAACTATAAACGCTTACAAAAAAAAAAATTGTGACTAACGATTTTTAATTTTTTTAGCTACAATAAGAACAACTCATAAGGAACCTTGTATTAAATTTTCAAAATGTTTTGATCATCCAACATTTTTTTATCGACACTTCAAAAAAAAAAAATTCTTATAAAAATCTAAAATTTCAGTGGTTTATAAATAACTCAAAAAAAAAGTCAAACATTTTTGAAATTTAACTGTATATAGGTAACACTAACATAAATATTTGGTAAAAATTTCAAGTTTTTACAGTGATTATTTTTTGAATTACAACCATATAAAAAAAATCGATTTTGTCGAAAACTAGTTTTGCGTAAAAATTCCCGTTTTTCTGTTACTTTTTTAGGGTTTTTCCTGACGCTTTTGAAAACTATTGGAAATTTTTTACTCTTAACCCCCCAAAGTACCAACTAGATTTACTTTCCTATCAGAAACAGAGCACACTTTTTAAAATCGAAGTACTTTTACTGCTCCAAAACGCGGTGACAGACACAACAATAAAAAAAACACACATCATTGTAAAATCAATACATTCATCACTCCATTCAGAATCTAAAACTTAAAATAACAAATATTTCAAATGCCTATGAATAGCATTAAAATTAAACTATGCAAAGATGTTTCAAGTTTTTACGACTAGTAAATTTTAGTTACAACAAAAATATAAAATTATAGTAAATCGTTATTTAACGAGTGTATTTTGGATTTTGTAAAAATTTAAACTAAGAATAAAAATTATTTAATTGGCTAACGTTCGAATTCATTTATAATTATTATAAGCCAGACTTATTAAAAATTAATTTTGTATAAAGTTATCAGTTTTTAGCTACTTATAAAAAATTCCTTATAAATTTTAACTACAAAATAATTTCCAAATATTTATGATTTAGACGAATTTTGTCAATATTTTAATATCAAAAGCTTAACAAAAAAAATTGTGCCTGTGTTATCTTAAATTTTTGAATCCATATAAGAATAACTTATGAGGAATTTTGTAATAAATTTTCAAGTATTTTGACTAAGGCAAAATTTTTTACCGATATTTATAAAAAAAAAAAAACGAATAAATCAAATAAACAAAATGTTTTGGAGATTAAATCATGTAAAGAAAACTCCAATCAAAATAACTGGTGAAACTTTCAAGTATCTACGAATTATACTTTTTGAAAAATCTATAAATAATAAAAGAAAAACACATAAATACACTGATGTGAAAACGATACATATCTACGTGTTCCTAGCTATAGTAACAGTATATGTGTATCTTTATTTCAAAAAGAGAACATAAAGTTACAAAAAATAAGTTTTGAGTCTGTACTATAAAATTTAAATTTCGATGACGTATATGTATTATAAATTATAATGTATTAAAATAATTGTTTAAAGCGTACCTATAGTTAAGTAATCGCCCACGATCCACCTCAGAATATGTAGAATTATTGTAGATAGAATCGACGATGAATCAATTATTTTTGTA
>VUJU01004419.1:0-18823 GCA_009835225.1 Aphis craccivora
TATGTTGAAATATTTGTTGTTTTATACAATTATAATATATTTTAATGTTGAGAACAAAAAAAAGTAAATAATAATTAGTGAATATTAGAACAAATTATAAATATATAGTACAATCGGTAAAGTAGTGTGACCATAATTTTTTTGACAAATAGTAAAAACTTTCTAAACAATTTAGGAATTGCTTGCTGATACCTATTTGATAAAATGATAAACACGAGTTAATTTTACTTTTTTTTATTTATAATATGATTATTTAATAGGAAATTAATATTTGAGTATTACATTTTATAAAAAAAAAAATATTATATATTTTTGAGTATATGATTGAATAATAGTAGTGGTAATGCCTCAATGATGACAATTGTATGTAATAAAACCATGGACAAAATGGTTCCATGACTGTTTCAAAAAATGAGATTAAAACTGGGATTTTCCCAAGATGTATGACATTGGTTGTATTAAGGTAAACAAAAATGTAACTTAAAAATATCAGTGATGTAAAAATATTTTAATATAATATAGGTACCTACTAAAATTAATCGATATATTCTTATAAATATATTTAGCTAACTTAATCTGGTTTTTATTAAACATATTATTTAATATATAACATTTGATATTTAGTTTTATCATCAAAAAAAATGGCTAAGATGAAACAATATGCTGACATTGATAATGCACCTGAAGAAAAAGCCCGTGGAATCACCATTAACGTTGCTCATGTTGAGTATGAAACTGAAGCTAGACATTACAGCCACACTGACTGCCCAGGACATGCTGATTATATTAAGGTAAAAAAAAAAAAAAAACCAATGAAATACTTACTTAGCTTACCAAGTATTTATTTATTTCAATGTTTTTATAACTAGAACATGATCACTGGTACTAATCAAATGGACGGAGCTATTTTAGTAGNTAGCTGCTACTGATGGTGCTATGCCTCAAACTAGAGAACATTTATTATTAGCTAAACAAATAGGAATTGGTCATGTTATTGTATTCATAAATAAAGTAGATGCAGCTGATTCAGAAATGGTTGAATTAGTTGAAATGGAAATTAGAGAACTACTGACTGAAATGGGTTTTGATGGGGACAATTTACCAGTTATTAAAGGTTCAGCACTATGTGCTCTTGAAGGAAAAGAACCTGAAATTGGTAATAGTATTACAATATTATGTTCCTATATTACTTCGAGATATGTAATTTATTATTTTATGTGTAGGAGAAAAAGCTATTGAAAGTCTACTAAATGAAGTAGATAAATATGTTCCACAACCAACTCGTGATTTAGATAAACCTTTCATGTTGCCAGTAGAACATGTTTACTCCATTCCAGGACGAGGTACAGTGGTAACAGGCAGATTGGAACGTGGTATAATTAAAAAGGGAAATGAATGTGAATTTGTTGGTTATAACAAAGTTATAAAATCTACAATCACTGGTAATTATATTAAATATTTATTGATTAAAGCCAAAATCGATAATAGATTGATTGGTACTTATACACAAAAACTCTTATATCAGTTATTATTGCTAAATAAAAAGGTTAACTGGAATATATTTGTTTACTTGATGTTTTGATTATAATATTATTTATATAAATTCATTAAATAAAAATATATTATTAATTAATATTTGTTATCCATTTTGTAATCTTAATAAGCATTAATAATCCAAATCAACAGTTTTAAGTAATAATCTTAATTGTACATTACTCATACCTAATTATTATAGTTTATATAATAAAATGAAATGTCTTCTAACTATTGTATATTATCTATTTTAATATTAAACGATTAAAATGTTATGGAAAAAAATTAAATAATATTTTGGTCAAACATTTATTTTCAGTGTAACCGATTACTAGTTACTACTCTTCATATGCCTTAAAGATTTAATTGCTTCATAATATATTTTTTTTACCCCAAATTTTTCAAAAATTTAAATATACCTGTTTTATGCGATAACTTTATGATTTATGTTAATTTCAATATTACCTATAACTTAACTGACTATGTATGATACTGTTACTATACAATATTAATTGACTTGATCATTATATAATATACAATTGTGATGCTTAAAATTATACACTATATAAAACAGATTCTATTTTAATTTATATATCACTGACTTATTTATTGCTTAATAGTCAAACACTAAAATAAAAAAATGTATGTTCATAAGTTGTAACTGTATGCAATATGATATTACATTACAATAATAATGTATAAATACAATTTGAATATTTAAAATTATATTTTACATTTAATAAATAATCATCTAATATTAAAATACAAATTTTTAGGAATTGAAATGTTCCACAAAATCCTTGAAGAGGCTCAGGCAGGAGATCAGTTGGGAGCCTTAATTAAAGGAACAAAACGTGATGATTTGAGACGTGGAATGGTATTGGCTAAACCAGGAACTGTCAAAATGCAAGATTTTGTCTCAACTCAGGTATATGTCCTAAACAAAGATGAAGGTGGAAATGGTAAACCACTTGTACCTTTCCAACAACTGCAAATGTATTCAAAGACTTGGGATTGCGCTTGCCAATTGAACATTGTTGGCAAAGATATGGTAATGCCTGGTGAAGATTGCTCGTAAGTATTAACTTTTTATAAGACTATTATCACGATTATTTGCAATTTTAATTATAAAACAAATTACCATACTCATTAATATTATTATACCATTATTATATTATATGAATAAAAAATGGTTAACATTGTTAATATTAATGTGAACACTGAACATTAAAATCAATTTATATATAATGATAATAAAAATAAGAAGGATGGTATAAGTATATCAGGAGAATTTTGGTATGCCTAATAAATGCTTTATGATTGTTAAATAGTATATATGTTAATAAATAGAATTGATTATTAATGTTTTGTGTTACTGTGATAATTTTTGCTGTTTATAATAATGATAAATGTATTCTTCTAGTGTTGAATTGAAGATGATTAGACCCATGGTTCTAGAAAAGGGACAACGATTCACATTGCGTGTGGCTGGTGCTACAGTTGGAACTGGAGTGATTACTGATATTAAGAAAAGGTTATTAGATGATGAGAGGCGAGGATTATTAGAAGGTAAGAAAGCCCGAGAAAAGAGAAATGCTGAGTAAGTCATTAGTATTCTTCAACTACATTGCAACTCCAGTGTGTATATAAAATAATTATCATTTCGTGTATCTCTGTACTCACAAAGTGCGTTATTGATATT
Organism: Aphis craccivora; assembly: GCA_009835225.1. Lineage (NCBI taxonomy): Eukaryota > Metazoa > Arthropoda > Insecta > Hemiptera > Aphididae > Aphis > Aphis craccivora. Next base: position 3,236 of record VUJU01004419.1, read on the forward strand.
ATTGTAGTTTTAATATATTTAAATGTAAGCTCTATCATACATTTAAAAGTTATGTTGTCCTTTTGAACGTATTAAAAAAATAAAATACATTTTATTTAAACAACCGTTTTATTTTATTATTAATTTTTTAGTTTTTTTTTATCAACTACAAAATTAAGTTAAGAACTATTCATGAACACTGCAAAAATAAATATGTTAAAATATAATTTAGATTCATATATTTATTATTTATTAAAATAAAAATAAATTCTTAGAGCTAACCTGTATACACTTTTACACTTATTTAAATTACTTTATAAATATTTTCTCCTAGATCAGGGGTCGCCAAACAGTTGATCTTTCTAGGAATATAAATCGATCACTAAGAAAATTAATTTTACCATTATCAGTCAATTGCATAATAAAAAATTATATAATTTAAAAAAATTTCACTTATTCTCGTGTACTGTTATTATTATATTATATTATTATTTATCATTATGAAAACAATAATTATTCTTTGTAGACTTTTTTTTATCATTAACCTAGATGTCAATCTACAGGGGACTTACAATTTCAAATGTAGCTCATATTTTGTTTGAAAAGTTTGGTGCCTTGAACTATTATTTTTTGTTCTGAAGAAAAAAATGAATGTGTCTATTGGTTTAAGTCTATGATATATTATATATGTATTCTTTTTGTTTTTCCGCTGCAAACATTAGGTAGAGTAAATAAATACCTACTCAATTACTAAGTTTCTACTAGCTCATCCATATTGAGCTTATTACCTATAATGGTGTTATGCTAATATTATTAGTTCCCTATTATCTTAAACTATGAATGAAATTTTACTGAAATTAAGTTACATTAAATAATTTCATCTTAGCCATAATGTAGCTAGTTCTAATTAGAGTAAAAAAATTGATAATTTTAATCACTACTTATTTTAAAAAATCATTCTTCACTGCAGGTAAGTACGTTTATTTAATTTTACAAAAATTATTATAAAATATATAGGTAAATATTATTTTTTAGGCAGAATTTAATTAGTACGGTTTTTTGTTATCTTGACGATATTGGTGAAATTATAATAACAGGTTACCTATAACTCAAAATAATTTAAAAACTAGAATCTCGTCTTTCACTTTCTTTTGTTTTAAATTCATTGTAATCAACTATAAGTTATTACTTAAAAATAACATTAATTTTTATAATCAATTGACAATTAGTAACCAGAATTTAAACACATCTAATATTTAGCAGAAATAAAACCAAATCTTATCTTTTTTTTTAAATGATTGAGCGATTGTAGTTCTTAAAAAAAAAGTTCCAATCAATTGTAGTATTTTCTCGATGTCTTAATAACATTACCTACCTATTTGTATACCTACCTATTTGTATATTGTATGTTAAATATTCTACTACGAATTTCTATTTTCTACAATCTACAATAATATTATATGGCGTCCTAAATAGGCAATTTAACTACACCAATGTTGTAATTCCGAATTCGTAAGATCGTTCTCCAGATATCTTAATAAAAATTAATTTCTAAGTTACCCATAAACGTCTCAATGACAATGATTACAGATTTGTATCATGCTCAACTCTTTTCATATATTGTATTCGTTAATTTCTTTTTTATACACAGGTATTATATATGCGTCAAAAGTGTTATAACTTTATAAGGATTATAATAGTCATTACATAAATATTTTACACTATCAGGTATCATGTCCCATACATGCTATTAATTTTTTGGAAAAACGTTTATTTTCGCACCAATTTATTATTCTGAATAGATTATGTGTTTGATCAGGTGGCACGATGAAAAAAAAATCAAAATGACGGAGTCTTAAAACTAATCTACTGCCTAAAAGTAATTGAATGGGTGGTACATGTAATGCAGGATAATGAATTTTGGTGCGGTGCCAGAGACTAACACTGATATTTTTATTCTACTAAAAATAAAAATTTACCAATAAAAAAAACAACATATTAAATAATTAATGAAGAATGCTCTGGACATTAAAAATCGGATTCGTTCCAAATTAACATAATGTTTTTATAAAGACGACTATCTAGGAGTAGTGAGTACATCATAATTATCTATGCCAAGAACTATAATCACAAGAAAATCCGAAAAATATTTTGTTCGTCAATTATATATAATATACGTCTATAACATAATATTATTATATAATTATAATAAATAATAATACCTACCTATATGACATTATTATACCACTAATATCTATACTATATCCTGCGCCGAGGACCCAAATATCAGGCCAGTGTAAGTCTTTAACTGTAATATTGATTGTTCATTCTCACACAGTTGCTATACTTTGTTTTTGTTTCATATTATTAAAAATGTTTTAAAATACTATATAACCCTCTATTATCGTTATTCAAATAACCTTTCATAGCATTAAGTTTTCAAACATGATTATGATGCATCTTACATAATAATGAATATTAAATCTGTATATACATTTTTAGGTATTCGAAGGTTGATTTACGAATATTCAATTAAATTCACGTATAATTAAATATATATATGTACTATTGCTACAGTAAATATTAAATAATAATATATGAATAGACATGAATTTATTTTGATTGATTTTCAAGTTATGTATAATTAATGAAATTATATACTAGTTCTAAAAGAATATAATATAAACCTGTGTGGAAAAATAATAAACTATCTAGTTAATCGGTCAACTTAGCTATTCAATAGTTGTCCTTTATCAAAATATAATATGTCTGATTACTCTGGTTAAACTAAACAGTAAACAATTTCGTACTCGGCTATTTTTTGGTAAGTTGACAAACAACTTAACGTCTCTAGAAGATATTGGATTAGTAGGTACTGGGTAAATTTTTTTAGCTAATTGGCTCCTTGTAATTGATATATACTTTATTATAAGAATAAATATATAATATTAAAATATGTACTTACAGATAAGTACTTGGAAATCCATTGGTACTTGACAAATATAATACTATTGAGTATTGACTACGTCTATTAAAAAAATTTATACTGTTTAAATTTTAGTTCAAAATGGCTACTAGGACAAAAATGATATCAATGAACGAAGATAGTTTAATGATCAATACTCGATTAATGAAACTAACTGGATTATATCAGTTATTGGATTCACGAACTACAAAAATCTTTGGTCACAACATGTTAAAATGCATGTCTTTAGTTCAACTGTCAACCATGTTAATAGTGATGGCTATATTTACAGCAAACTTATATTATTTTTCGGATGACATTAATGCAGTAATGCAGTATTCGATGTTATTTACATGCGATGTACTTTCGTTTCTTAAACTTTATGTCACAATCGTAAAATCAGATACAATATGGAACTGTATACACATGACATCTATTGACGACTTATCTTATAAATATCATAATAGAAGCATACTCAAAAATGGCCAATTGAAGTCCAAATCGTATTCTATACTAATTATGTTTATGTGGATGAATCTTATAATATCTTGGGGATTGGCTCCTTTGTTTGTCACAAACTATTTTTTTGAAGCACAAGTCGAAAACAAGATTTACCGTTACCGCTTTTACATATTGGGTTTCATATTCCCGGTTACCGATCAATTCTACAACGACAATTTCATGATTTATTACTACATAGAATTTGCCTGTCTGATAATATGGTGCCATTCCACAATGAATTTCGATGTACTGTTACTGTCGATGAATATTACGTTCAAATATCAATTAAAAACTATTGCAAATTCTTTCAGTACATTCAACATTGCACATTACATTAAGAGTAAGTTATACCTATACAATTATGTACCTACCTATATAAGCTTTTAGTTTGTTACACTAGTAAAATATATAAATAATAAATTACACTTCTAAATTAATTACAATTTTTTCATTCCTATGATTATTTAGATAATCCCACAAAATATGTTAAACACCACAAGGAATCAGAATTGATATTTGATTTCAAGAGTATAATTTACGACCAACAGCGTGTCATAGAGTAAGTACCTATACAATAGGCACCTACATACTATTGTGACTATATTCATTTAAATTGTATTCCATATACTAGATATAATCGTATTAAATGATGAACCTATGATACTTAAACCTAGTGGCTAGTTACAATTTCTATTCTTATACTGAATATATACTCCTATATTATTCTTATTATAATTATTGTGACTAATGACTAAATATTAAATAAATAAGCAGAAGATATCAAGTTCCAATAGGCAATATGGTTGCTTAAACTTTATTTAATACTTTGTGAACAATATACAGTTAAAAATAAAAAATTATCCAATAATCTTAAATCTATGTTAAGTTTAATATTCTAAAATACTTATAAGTTCATTTTAATATCAAAATTTTTCTGTTATCTAAAATATGCTTTTGCCAAATTAATTAACCTCATATTTTGTTAATTATTTAAATATTAGTTACACTAGTTTAACTACCTACCATATAGGTTACGAATAGGTATGATTTTAAATAATTTAAAATAATTTAATTATTTTTTTTATAATAAAATTTGTATCTTCGCAAAATCGAGTACAATAATAATGTATAATTTTATAATTAAAAAAAAAAAATAACTAACAGCAATCAAATTCCATTACCTATAATTGCACTTACCTATCTGATATCTAAGCATTTGAAAAAATAATTTACAATCGCTTGACGTTGAATATCAATCTGCAATACAGAGTAGTGTTTTATTAGTAATGAATAATTTAATTCCAGAAACATGAGAAACATTTACCGAATATTTCAACCAGTAGTACTTACTCAACTAGCTTCCGAGTCTATAATAATAATTCTACTATCCTGTATCATAATGATGGTAAAATTAATTAGATTTAACTTATTATAAACAGATACATCTATTATTAATGAAAAATCAGATAATCACTAACTGGCGCTTTTTCTTTATTCAGAACTATTTTAATGGTATATCATTGTTATCGGCAATGAACTTAAGACTATTTGCAGCGGTATTGACGTTTACATTCCACATTTATGTTATCTGCTACTTATTTGACGATGTCAACCGACAAGTATGTTACATAACATAATTTCATAAAACTTAACTATAATTATTATTATTTTTATATATAATATATAAATATAAATGATAATTTGAATTAAGGTTTCAATTTTTGTCTTGAATTTTTTACCCACACTACTAAACTAAACATCACGCACTACAACACGATTCAATTCAAGAAATCGTTTAAACGATCTTATTAGTTTAGTCTAAGATTCATCATTAGTAGTTTATATTAAATGATATGTAGTCTGTTGGTTCATTAAATTTCGAACGATTTAATATTTAATTAAAACTTATTACAACCATTCTATGTCGTTTTTAACTTTTTTTTTTAGAAAGATTCGATAAACTTTGCTCTGTATAGCCATGATTGGACGCAAAGCAATGCACAACATAAAATCTTATTACTACACACGATGCGAATGAATAACGCCGAAAATCTGAGATTACAAGTGACAAAAAATAGAATTGTAAATTTTAAAATGTTTACTGATGTACGTATAATTTTCTTTTGTTTATTTTAGAGTCTACTAATTTATACAAGTTTTAAGAAATATGATTTTACGTCATTATATATTTTATATTATAGTTATTCACTCATTTTTCGTGAATAATTAATGTATTGCAACAACGTTCATCGTGTACACGAATACCTATTTCGTGCAAGCAAAATTGAATTGTGTTGCAATTTTACAATATATTATAATATTATTATGATTTATGATATATAAATGCATTAAAAATAACAATATGATTTTACATCTGTTCGTAGATCATGCGGACAACATATTCAATATTATCAGTGTTGGGAAAAATGTGTGCAAAGAAAGCGTAGACCATATTATTAATTATTATGACGATACTAGTTTTGACCTGTGGGGGTTGAATTCAAATGTTCCAACATAATATAATAGGTATAACCTATATTGTTATCTAGTCGTCTAGAATCCTGCAGAATGTTCACCCAAAATAAAATAGCATTTGTAGTTTTGTAGATAATAAACATGGTATAGGTTTTAGCGCTGGGGATAAAAATATAAAATTTACGAAAAGATGTATTTCTTGTACGTTAATATTATTGATGTTGATTACAATGTAACTATTGAAAATACAACATAATATTTTATTTATTCGAGTTGTGTATTTTATTAGAGTTTGCAGGTTGCATATTACTGCAGTCATACGCAGTTAGAAGTGTGTATATTATGTTACGACCAGCCTCTGAATGTCTCGAATATTCCTAAGTCACCGTCTCGCACTTGTGTCGGTATCCCTTTTATATGATTGTCATCTGGTGACGACTCTGTTATACGAGGGGTCTTGAAAAGGTTCTTGTCGATTCTTATCGATGAGACGTGGGGTTTCGACCTTTTACAAAAGAAACGTGTGATTCTATTTTAATGGCTAAATTATTTAAAATGAGACATTCCACGCTCATTGTTCTGTCCTCGCCTGCTTGTGTTAATACATTTATATAAAACGTGTTGCCACATCATATGATACAAAACAATAGTACAGGGTCTAAAACCTATATAACTAATAACTGTGCATAAATATTGTAGTGTATATTCAATATTCATTTAGGTCAGAGTAATAAAACGAATGTATCGATATTTGAGACCGTAAAATTGTCTTTGGCGGTTGTCATAAGACGCAGACGGCAAAAGGAATACAGGCAAGTTTCTCAACTGGTTTTCGGTGAAACTATAGTACAGTATGTGTTGTCGCATTCTGTGAGTCGACATATTGTTAATGTGTATTTTAATTTTGAGCATGAAGATTATTTCAAATAAAGGTTTTCATTTAGGATTTATTGCTTACAGTTTATTTTGGAGTGAATATGTATAAGTGCGTTAACGACAGTTTGAACAAACAGCTAGTACCTAATGTGATTTATAGGGATATATATTGTGTACTTACTAACTTACATGATGTATATAGACCAAAATAGTATAAGCATAATGCTATACACAGTTTATTGTGTGTGAATATATTTTATTGGTCAGCCGTTAACTGTATTAAATCTGTAGTCTGTACTCTGTACTAATAAGTTAGAGTTGTCAGATTTTAAAATAACCAAACCGTTACATTACATTATTAAATAAAAATCATTTTTTTTTTTACATAAACTACATTTATTTTATTTACATTTATTAGTTATAAGCTATTTTTGATATTTTTCTATTGAAAGGATTTTTTTCAATACAACTATATTATTCTTAATTTTTTCATAAAATTCATTACAAATTAGACCAACATTGTTTCGTTATTAAATAATAAAATATTTAAGTTATTTTTGCTCGGCTTCCATTAACCGGGACAAAATTAATGACCGACCAGGACACCAGGACATGCTGTTAAAACCGGGACGAATTGCAAGTATAATAAGTATAATATCTAATTATAAACGTAATGTAGAGCTTGTGTTTATATTAAACAACACAATTACATAATATAGGTCTCATGTACCTAACGTAACTGTTCCAAAACAATTAATTATTAATAATTATTAATATAATTATTATTATTAGTTATTTATGTTTCACGATGAATATTTTTTACTTTTAAACAAATGGCACAAACTACCAAGTTAAATAAATCATGATTACAATCAAGTTTAATACACTTAAGCAAATAAACGGGAGCATTAAATGGTTAAAAAAAAAAAATGACGTTAGGTTAAATGGTTAATTTATTTTTAAATTTTTAACTTAAAAAATGTATCAAGTTGAATAGTGACTCTTACAAAATGTATTTTAAAATTATTATACACAGTGAAATGTTTCAAACATTTAGACTAGGTACCTAATTCTAAAATATTTATAGGCATGTACATTGTACATACATATAATTATTTTACATAATACTATATTTTTATATTACATCTATGCTTTTATAAAACTTTTGGAAAATTTAAAAATAATTAAATAACTAAATCGATTAATAGAATTTCTCAAAATTGTTATATAATAAAATAAAGATGTTTAATGTGAATAAAAAATAAATGTATTAACAAATAAAATATTATCAAGCTGAAATAAAAAAAAAAGTGGGCAAGTGGGTACCGCTCTGCTGTACATTAGGTGCAGTATGGATCATTATTATATATTATAGAAGTATTAAATTTGAATCCAAAGATAGGTATCATTGTATAGGAAAAACAATTCTGAACGGAGATGATTTGTCAGCCAAGGATATAATTTCCAGTGGTTAGTGAAAAAGGTGGTTTAAGTTTTAATGGCCTGAATATACCAGAATTTAAGTTTTTTATAACTATTATAAGCTTAACTTATGGAAAATCTCGTATTGAAGTTTCAACTCTTAGCTACTTATACAAAAATTTTTATGAATTATACCTACAAAATAATTTGCAAATATTCATGATTTTGACGAATTTTTGTCAATATTTGAACTTCAAATGCTAATAAAAATAAATTGTGCTAATGTATTCTTATAATTTTTTAATCACTATAAGAATAACTTATGAGGAACTTTGAATTAAATTTTAAAATATTTTGATTTGGCCAAAATATTATCGACACTTCAAAAAAAAAATTTTAGAAAAATTGAAAATTTCAGTTGTCTATAAACAGATCAAAAAAAAAAAAACAAAGTAAACACCAATCTTAATAACTGATAGAATTTTCAAGTATCTACGACTTGTACTTTTTGAATAATAATAAATATTTAAAATCGTTTGAGGATAAATCGTTATCGTTATGCTATTTTCTAAATATTTAAAATTCAAACGCACTTAAAATTTTTCCTATAATGATGCTACTAGTTTTCTCTATAGCTTCTTGAAGGAAAACATAGTGTTGTGTTTTTAATCCTTAGTTATAAACACAAAAAAATTTATGATTTTTTAACTTCAAAATTAGTTGCAAATTTTCGCGTTTTCGACAGATTTCGTAAAAATTTGAACTATAAACGCTTATATAAAAAAAAAAATTGTGACTAACGATTTTTAATTTTTTTTAGATACAATAACAACAACTCATAAGGAACCTTGTATTAAATTAATTTTTTTATCGACACCTCAAAAAAAAATTTGCATAAACATCGAAAATTTCTATGGTCTATAAATAACTCAAAAAAAGTCAAACATTTTTGAAAATTTAACTGTATATAGATAACACTGACATAAACATTTGGTGAAAATTTCAAGTATAACTAATATTCTATCAATGGCTTAACTCGGAGTTGTTATTTTGGTGAGTGAGAAGCAAAATATAATACATATTGTTCACATTAACTATATTTTCAAAAAGCACAATAAAAGATATTATATTATAATTAAACAGACAATATTGAAAACCAATGACACAAGTCATTCAAATATACCTACTTATAACTACATATTATATGAGATGAGCATCTGGTGTTGTCCGGACGTGACAATTCAAAAATTATCTATATAAGAATCCACTCTGACTAGCGTCTCGGACTTGCGGTTAGGATTGGTTAGCCTTCGAGGCAACCGTCACTGTATAATTAGTTTATTAGCCTTTAAAATAATTTCATTAGTTTACTCTACTAAGTACCAATATCGAATATTGCTTAACGTTTAATTTATATTATTTATATTTATTAGAATACAATTATTATTCAAAGTATAATTACACATTATAATAGTGGAAAGAATAAACTGTTATATGATTTTCTATACATATTTCATGATATATCGTGTAAATATGAGTCGATTATATAATTTTATCAAATATATTCAACTAAATAACGTAATAAAAAAAAAAAATTATTAAATTATTAATGACGAATGTTGGTTGGGTTAAAAATCGAATTCGTTCCAAATTAACATTATGTTTTTGTAAAACCGATTATCTAGAAGCACATCATTATTCATTATCATTACCATGCATTATCCATGTCAAGAACTATAATCACATGAAAATCGGGAAAATGTTTCGTTCGTCAATTATTATACAATATTATATATGTACGCCTATAACATAATATTATTATATAATTATAATAAAAAATAATACCTACCTATATATTACATTATTATACTACTAATTTCCGTGCTATATCCTGCGATAAGGACCCAAATACCAGAGCAGTATAAATCTTTTTAACGATAGTATTGGTTGTTCATTGTCTCGCAGTTCCTATATAGGTACCTACTTTGTATATTTGTTTAGTATCAATTAAAATACTATAACTGTCTATAACCCGACCTTGTTCTGACTGACATTAAGTAAGTTTTCAAACACATTATTATGATACATCTTACATAATAATAATGTATATTAAATCTGTATATTCATTTAAATTAAAAAGTTGATTTGTGAATATTCAATTAAATCCACGTATAATTAAATAATAATATAAAGGTACTAATGCTGTAAGAATTAAATTATAATATTATAAATATCACGAATAGGTATGAATTTATTTTGATCGATGTTCATATTATATGTAATTATATATACCTATACTAAAAGTGTATAAGACATTCTAAGAAGGCCAATGTCTAATTTTGTCTATTTTTTTTTTTGTTGACGAAACGGTCAATGTATGTGACCAACTTAGCTTAAACATTCGCCATATTGATTCGAATGAAGAGTTAGTGTTGTTATAGTGTTCTATGGTGTTGTCATTTTGAAAATAAAGGCTTATCAATACGGTACCTAATGTGCTTTTGTGACATTGTCTCTTATATTACAAACATTAAACCCGTATGCAAGAATAATACACTATATAGTTAATCGGTTGACGACAACAATTCATTAGTTTCTATTAGTCCACTGTCGATGTATAATATGTCTGATTACTCTGATTAAACTTAACACTTTCGTATTCGACTATTTTTTGGTGAGTTGACAAACAAATTAACGTTTCTAGAATATACTGGAGTAGCGGATTTGAGCTAATTGTTTCCTTGTCTACACATTGATATATGTATACATAACATATTAACATATAATATTATAATATGTATTTATCTACATATGAGCAATTGGAAATAATTCATTCTGTTGTACTTATTAAAAAATATGATAATATTGACTACGTTTATTAAAACAGCTTACTCTGTTTGAATTTTAGTACAAAATGGTTACTACGACAAAAATAGTACCGAAGAACGAAGATAATTTAATGATCGACACTGGATTAATGAAAATAACTGGATTATACTATGTATTGGATTCACGGAGCCCGAAAATCTTTGGTCACAACGTGTTTAAATGCATGTCTGTAGTTGGAATTTCGATTCTTCTATTGTTGACGGTTATATTTCTTACAAACATATATTATTTTTCGAATGACATTAATGTAGTAATGCTGTATTTGATGTTATTTACATCGGATGTGCTTACGATTCTTAAACTTTATGTCACAATCGCAAAATCAGATACAATATGGAACTGTATACAAATGACGTCTATTGACGACTTGTCTTATAAATATCATGATAGAAGCATACTCAGAAATGGCCAATTGAAGTCCAAATCGTATTCTATACTAATTATGTTTATGTGGTTGAATCTCATGTTATCTTGGGGATTGGCTCCTTTGTTTGTCACAAACTACTTTATAGAAGCACAATTCGAAAACAAGGTTTACCGTTACCGCTTTTACATATTGGGTTTCGTATTCCCGGTTACCGATCAATTCTACAACGACAATTTCATGATTTATTACTATATAGAATTTGCCTGTCTGATAATATGGTGCCATTCCACAATGAATTTCGATGTACTGTTACTGTCGATGAATATTACGTTCAAATATCAATTAAAAACTATTGCGAATTCTTTCAGTACATTCAACATTGCACATTACATTAAGAGTAAGTCATATTATACCTATACAATTATGCATTACATGCTTTTAGTTTCTTACACCTGTAAGATATATAAATACTTATATCGGTTACCATTTTTCTCGTTCCTATGATATCTAGATAATCTCACAACAAATGTTAAAAACCGCAAAGAATCGGAATTGATGTTTGATTTCAAGAGTATGATTAACGATCAACAGCGTGTCATTGAGTAAGTATAATATAGGCATCTGCATACTAAGGCAATATGGGTTCTTAAATTTTTATTTTAAGGTTTGATAATGTTAAAATTTAAAAAAAAAATCGTGGTCAAGTGGGTACCTCTCTGCTGTACAGTAGGTAACTATTATTAATATGTTACATTTGAATCCAATGATAGGTAGCTATCATTGTATACGAAAAACGATTCTGAACCGTGATGATTTGTCGCTCAGGATATTATATAATATTTTCCAGTGGGTGGTGAAAAAGGTGGTTTATGTGTCAAATGATCTGAATACTTACCTCAAAATTATATCATCTAAATAAAACAAATAAAAATATAATAACGACAGTTTTATTCGTTATATCGTTATTTCGTTGTACACTATGAGGAAAACGATTTTGACGTGCGGTGAAACCGTGAGTGTATCGCCCGAATACCGCGACTCGCGAGGTATTTTAATGCGAATTACCGGGTGACACAGTTGTGTGCTTACCGCGCGCCATAATCACTCTAGTGTAGTTCTGCCCTTACAATAATATATGTTTTGTTTTCGGAATGGCAACGTTGCATTTAAAATTATGCGGAATCGTATATATAAATTTATATATATATATATATATGGAAATTGCGGAGTTATATATTTACTTATATCGTGTGTTTATTAAATTAAACACGATTCCTCAAATTTGTGAGTTCTCCACCGAAATGCCAATTCAAACAACCGGTGTACGTTTCGAGTTTCCACGATCTTTAACTATCGTGAATCTAAAATGATATGATAGTTAATCGTTATATCACTAGTACATTTTAGTAAAAATTTAAACTAAGGATTAATTTCGTTTTAATCGACCAAAGATCAAACTCTTTTATAGTTGTTGTAAGCCAAACTGATAGAAAATCTTGTATTCAATTTTCAACTTCTCATAAAATAATTTAATAATAATTTAATTCCAGAAACATGAGAAACATTTACCGAATATTTCAACCCGTAGTGCTTATTCAACTAGCTTCCGAGTCCATAATAATAATTCTACTGTCCTGTATCATAATGACGGTAAAATTAATTTTATTTTCGTAGCTTATTATAAGTAGATTATAAGTGAAAAATCAGATATTAACTTTGTGGCATTTTTTCTTTATTCAGAACTATTTTAATAGTATATCGTTGATATCTGCAATGAACTTGAGACTATTTGCAGCGGTATTAACGTTTACATTCCACATTTATGTTATCTGCTACTTATTTGACGATGTCAATCAACAAGTATGTTACCTAAATAATTGCATAAAACTTAATTATAATTGTTATAATACATAAAACAATCAATAGCTTTTTCTATAATTTTATATTACATATCATTCACATTTTTTAAACCAGCGTAAGTTATATATGGTCTACTGTAATATATTTGCACTGCACTATACATGAAGTGTCTGGCCACCTGTTAAATTTCGCAAGTGAAGTTGTGCGTTTTCATTTTATTAAAAAAAAAAAAAACAAATATATTATTATAATACATAATATGATAAATTATAATTTAAATTAAAACTCAGTGTATGTTGGTCCAGTACCATTTACACACATACACCTATATCCAACCTATATCTTAACTACGCACCACAACACGACCGAACTACGACCAGATCGATTCAACGATCTTGTTAGTTTTGTCAACGTTACATCATATAATATGTATTTAATAAAAAATAATATCTACGTATAGTATGTTGGTTCTCCGAATCTTGGACGATTTAATATTTTATTATTTTATTTATATCATATACCTCATCGATCTACCGACTTATCACAACCATTCTATGTGGTTGTTTACATTTTTTTTTTTAGAAAGACTCGATAAACTTTGCTCTGTATAGCAGTGATTGGACGCAAAGCCATGCACAACATAAAAATCTACTACTACACGCCATGCGGATGAATAACGCCGAAAATCTGAGACTACAAGTGACAAGAAAAAGAATAGTAAATTTCATAATGTTTACTGATGTACGTACAATTTTATTTTTTTTTATTTTAGTGCTTTCTGCAGACATGTCTTAAGAAATTTAATTTTACGGCATTATAATATATTTTATATCAAATTATTATTCACTCGTTTTTCATGAATAATTTATATACTTTAATGCAACGTCGTTCGTCGTGTACACTCATGCAAGCAAAATTGAATTGTGTTACGAATTTACAATACAATAAAATAATATAATGTAATATACCTAACAATAATTATAATATATTATTATATATTATATTAGAGCTTGCGCTAATGGGTAGTTCTAAATTAATATGGGCAATTCTAAAAACCAATTTGGTCAGTACCAAAAATCGTGAATATTTTGTATTATTGGAATATTATGTAATATTGTTTAATTTAATTATAATATGTATTTTATTTAATATTTTTTGTTTGGTTTTTATCACCACAAATGTTATCAATCATGAATCCATTCCATAACATTTATTATCATATACACATAGAAGATTGTATATTCTATATCTATATGATAACACGAAGAAATACAGAAGTGATAATAATGTGACTATTCAATAATTTCAATATTTAAACTCCGACCATAATTATTACCAATAACACAGAACAATATAGTATATTATGAACTACATACTTGGTGAAAACCATGGCTAAATATATTTATGTAATATATTTAGCCATGGTAAAAACTAAATGTTAAAACGGGTAATAAATACCACAGCTGATTTTTATATAGTATAAGATATCTGTGATAAATATTAAATACATAACTGTCACATTGTTTAAATATTGCTAATATTTACATTTTACAACATTGTATTCGTAAAATCGTAACGTTATTTTGGTTTATTTTACTAATTAGTAAATATACAAATACTATAGATTTGGTAAATACTAAAACGAAGAAGTGAGAGTGGCGTGCGTAGCGAACATGGATTTAAAAAAGGTAAAACACCTATACTAACTTACTATACATATGGTATACCTACCTATTTAATTATTTAAATGGTACATACTAACTCATTATAATTTATAATTTATAAAGTAAACACATTTTTTTTATTCTTATGCAGCAAATTTCACCATATTATTACTAATACAAGGATATAATTTAATATGTGGATCGCCACCAAAGGCTTCAATATTATTTATTTATTAATCTGCATGTACAAAAATATTAAAATGTTGGGCAGTTCTAAAATTTTCTTAGCGCAAGCTCTGATATTAATATAATTTTTAATACATTATATTATTATTTATTATGATTTATGATGTATAAATATAAATTCATTTAAAAGTAACAATATGATTTTACATCTGTTTGTAGATCATGCGGAAAGCGTATTCAATATTGTCAGTGTTGGGAAAGATGTGTGCAAAAAAGACGTAAACCATATTATTATCACAAAACTATTTGTGCCCTGTGAGGATTATATTCAAATGGTCCGACATAATAATATTATACTATTAGAAGGTTCATCCAAAATATAATAGCATTTGTAGTCTTGTAGG
>VUJU01004420.1:5337-18814 GCA_009835225.1 Aphis craccivora
TGTATTATAATAGAGGTGCAAATAAAAATATCAGTTGCTTTGAGGAAGGTGAAGAAGTTTATATTCAGGATAAGTTTACAAAAAACTGGCATGACGGAATAATAATTAAAAAATTAAATGAACCTAGATCATATTTAGTGAAAGACAAATATGGCAGGACATTAAGGAGGAATACCAGTTTTCTTAAGAAATCAGGTAAACAGAATAACAAGGTGGGTGAAAGAGAAGAGTCTTTTAAGTCAGGCACTATAGAACATTACAACAAAATTTCTAGAATTACAAACCAGAAAGGTTATAAAACCAGGGTAGGTAGAAGAGTAGTCAAACCTAAAAAATTTGACCTATAAAATTATGGTTACGTTCCAATATTAAAAAAGTAAATGTATGTCAAACACTAGTTAAGTTAAATAAATTATTTGTTTATACTATTTCATTATTAAATTTAGTTCTGTATAATGTTAATATGTTTTGATGGTATAATGTTAAGATATTATTATGTTGTTTTTGTAAAAAAAAAAAAAATGTTTTTATATTATAATGATAATAAAATTGTATGTGAAATCTAATAATCTAAGATGATAAGCAAAATAGAAAAGGGAGATGTGATAATATGTGATAACTGATAAGTAATATCGTGAGCACCATGATGTTGTGTGTGTGCCGTTGATATATAAAGTGCTGTAAAATGACATTGTACTGTTTTTATATTAAATAAATAATAATAATTAGTAAACTCAAAAGTATCTTATATTATATAAGTGTAAGGAAAATAACAGTAATTATATTAATTAAGTACATCACGAGTTATTGAAATAGTATAATTTATTTTTAATACTAAAAGTTTTAGAGTTTACGTTTTATTAATAAATGCTTTACTGTGAGGGTTAGGTCATATACTTCACATGTTCTTCTTTTGCCAAGAAAAATCCGTAGGTCAGTTTTGTGTGTCTGATTCCCTTAATCGATTGATGTTTAATTCTATATCCTATATCCTATATGCTAATAATATATTAATATTCGTGAAGACGTATAGTTATAAGAAAAAAAAAACAGTTTAAGTTTGAAACGTGTTGATTATTTATTAAATATGAATTGTGTACGATGGCTAAAAACATAGGATTTGTGCATTTTAATTTTAACTAAGTTATTAACATTCTAAAATTTATATTTTTGTTTTTTATCAAACTACTATTATTGATATGAAATTATTATTAGAATTTAAAGGTATTATCTATTATTTTATAGTTATGATTTTAATACTAGCCCAAGATTTGATGGAATAATTACATCGTAATAACTTCACATATAAAGAAGATTAATTAAGTCTCATGAGCTTATATTTAAGTTTGTTTAGCTTCAAAAATAAACCAAACAATAGTGTATATTTATTTTTTATAAGCATATTAAAAGTATGTTTTTAATTATTTAAATATGATTGGTGCCCTGTCATATTTTTTTCCTCTATCTAATAATGAACGATTGTATTCCTCTAAAAACATTCAGATAAATTCTACATGAAATAAGCAAGTAATAAAAAGGTTTACACTTATCAATAAGTACAAAAATGTAAGAAAATAATGTTATTAAAATGCATAATATATAACTTGTTATAATACAAAGTAATAGAAATAATAAAAATACAAATGTATCCATATAAATAATAATAATATATAATATGTATTATTTGATGACTGTTCTAAACTATCCATAATTTTTATTAGATAACTTCCTCAATAATCATAATATATTAAACGCAGTAAATTAGAAAAGCATTTTAGTGCGCTTCGATATCTTCGATGCAGTTACTAATAATTAGATAATAATATTATATAAGGACAAAATAAACCATAACCAGTCAGGTTTAACATTGTCAGTAACTATGATATCTTCAACTTATCTACAATTTAGTTTTCAAAGTTTAAAAATATTAAATTGCATGATAAATTATTGTAAACTTTATTTGTCTAAATTTAAATTAAAGTTAGGGCAAGAATGTACATATTACATATACTTAAATTATACCTACAACATTTTGGAGTGGATTTTACTATGGACCTTTTTAAATTATGAGTAAAGCGATGAATGAACTGATTTTACAACGATGTGTTTTTTTTTTATCTGTAAACAAGATAAAAAGTTTAACAAATACTTCAAATATTCAACTAGAAAGTGTTTTCTGATAGAAAATACACTGTATATCTATAAATTACATAATATTATTATTATATTTAAATATTAATCATAAAATAAATGTTGTTTTCGAAAAATATTTAATTCATCTATCCGTTGTAGTGACAGTGAATGTGTTTTTTTAGAAAATCTCATGCATGTGTCTCTTTTAGTAAAATGTTGATTGAAATCAAATCGATTTTTATTTAAATATAACAATAGTAGTTTGTCAGGTCATTATGTGTGTTAATTTTTTGTACTCAGTGCCTCTTTTTCGGAAGTTATTATTTTGTTCTTATACAATACTTTTTATCTTACAGATAAAACAAAAGATTTTAGTACAAAAAAATATAGGGCATACAGTTAATAAATATTTTTATGTTGTCATTATTGGTTATATAATATGATGATAAATGAAGTATAATAGCAGTTATAATATAAAATAACGTGTTTAAAAGTTATATGTTATAGGTTTATACGTTTGTTTATGTTCTTTTATTTTTTGTTAATATATATTATATTTTACATTATATTTTGTGATGATTTATATTTTTGAATGTGAATAAATTTAACTATTATACACCTAGTTAAGAATTAATAACTTAATTTATAAATCCATAAGAAAACTAATATATATATTTTTTAAAAATAACAGTTAATAGAGTCACTTATTTTATTTTTAATATTATGTTATATTGATGTAATTTTCTCCAAAATAAAAATATACCTAGTTAAGTTTTCTTAATATGTAATGTTGTAATACCTATGTAATATGTAATGTTAATATGAACATTAATTACTGCTTATTGTTTAATTAATTAAAATGCATATAACTTTGTTCAAAATACGATATCATCCGTATATTTATAAAAATATCTAATCAAATATAAAAGTGTATACCTATGAAGTTAATCTTACATTATTAATTGATTTTTTTTTTTTTTTTGAGTTATTAAAATAGTCTTATTTGTTTTTAATATTAAAAGTTTTAGAGTTTACATTTTATTAATAAACTCTATATACTGTTAGCGTTAGGTCGCATACTTCACATGTAAAGGGTTCTTCTTTATCCAAGAAAAATCTGTGAGTCAGTCTTGTGTATCTAATTATCTTAATCGATTGATGATTAATTATTTCTTCGTTCAAGAGTCGGGTTTAATTCACAATAATTTAAATTGTATAACTTAATATTTTAAAATTAAATAAATGGTTTTTTAATAATATGTTTTTCATTAAAACATTATTTTTATGAACATTGAAATTTAAGTTTTGACAGTTTAAAATGTTCACTCGTAAAATAAAAATAATGATTTTTCCTGTAACGTTTTATTGTGGAGATTTAAAAAATGTTAATTGTACACTTGAAATTCGTTGGCATTAAGTATAATATTATAATATTAGTATTGTATTATATTATTATTATTTATACTTTATAATATTCCATATTATGGAATGTTTGAAATATTTAGACTGATTTGAAGTCGTTTATTACATTTATTACATTTTGCATCTACTATTCACATCATTCTATGGTATATCGATATTGGCGTCTAATATGATATAACAATATATAAGTTGTTGTATTCTACTTAATATGTATAATAAAATATTATAATAATTAATAATATTTGTAATTATTATATTTAATTTTAGTTAAACTTATCGTAATTATAACAGAAAAATAAATACATTTTATGATTTTAAGTTATACAATTAAATTCTAAACTAACTGTAGAATTAAAAATTGACTACTATTTACCATACTATTTTGCTCAGAATCATTTTTCATACCTATGTAATCATTAATAATTAAATTTTAATTTAACATAACCATTATAATGTAAAGACTTACTAATGGATAAGTGCAAACTACACATGCATTCAGCATTAAAACAAGCGAAGTTTTTCTGATTTTTTCATAACATTTGAGTATGAATTATTTGAAAACTTTGAAAATATTTTGCTTTTTATTTTATTTAAATATTAATTTTAATTTCACCTTATTCGTGCTTATATGTAAATAAATAACTGTAAGAAAAATGATAATTAAAAGTAGTGTGGTCTCTGGTAACAATATTATAGTTGAATGTTGTCTGTGCGTTGTTGTCCACCAGTGTCATTGATAAACAATTATCTAATATTAAAGTTGTGATAATGAATGTAAGAATAAAAAATAAATGTGAATATTGAATTGTATTTTCTAATCAAAAGGCTTCTAAAATTGTACATAAAATACTACAACTACAGTTAAAAATATTTACTATTTATTAGTTTTGTTTACTTTAGGTACCATAATAATATAAGGGTATACTAATAGGTTATAATATATTATACGTATATACCTATATAATAATATGTAGATTCTATATCATGGTAAATAAGTTGTGTATTAAATTTATTTCAAAGTGTGAAAAGTAGTAGTTATTTTGTGCTTTTATTAATAACTTATAAGTAGATAACCGTCGTCGAATAAAGATACAAATTAAATTAATAATTTAATATTTGATTTGATTTGTGAATAATAATTGTTTTTATTAAAATATTTTATTATAATATATATCAAGCATAATAATAAGATATATAATAGATACAGGAGTCATCCACTTTTACGCGTACCAACTCAGTATAAAATGCCCGCATTTTACATACGCGTAAAATTAATATAAGTGGCAATTAAAGGTTCACAGGTTTTGATCACGTTTACAATAGATCAAAGGGACTTGGAAAAATGAGAAAATACTTATACCCTCTCAAAAGAGGGGAAATTATAATGAAAGATCCTCTAGAGATAGAACGACATCATTTTAGCACCATCGACGATGACCGCCGAGCTATAGTAATTTTAACTTTATACTCGGGAATTTTACCTGCCAACATGCATTTAAATAGCTAGTTCTCTTTTTTTTTATTTTAAAAATAAAATGACAAAATATTAATTTTGAAAAAATCAATAACAATTTAAATTATTTTTATATCATACTTATAATTCACAGAAAATTTAAATTTGAGAGAAGATGAGTCATAATTTCATACTAATGGGCTGTAATAATCTAAATAACACAATCTTATTTAAATTTAATACATTAGTTAATATTCAATTAATAAATTATTAAGTAAATATATCATGATATATTGACATCATTAAGTTGTGTTGAACATTTAGCTTTGGTAATAATTTTATAATATTAAGAAGAGAGTTATAGATTGTTTACATTACCTATTTTAAATAAAAAATAAACTGTTAATTTGTCCAATAACACAGATATAAACGATTTTCTGTGCAGTGTTACATGTTTATTGGTACTATACAATTTATTTATGATTGGAAATTACTAATAATGAAATCCACTTGTTATAAAATATTATGTATTTTCTATTAACTACTTATTATTGAAACAGTTTTAAAAGTTTAAAATTAAAAATTAAATTATTTATTGTTTAGTACCTACTTTATTATCCACTGTAATAAATATTTGAACATATTTTGATTAATTTTACGTTGTCATAATAAGCTTGAAAAGTTTGATCTAATATGTTTTTATCTACGTAGGTATTAGAAGAAATTTATTTAATATGTTAATTCGATCCCGAGTGTATTTTAGTGCAAGTCAATTTGCGCTTCTTTTATAACTAAGATTGTGAAGTGAACTGAAGAGTATGGATTGTAGTACTGGAAAAGAGAGGTATTAAATATAATTTCTCTGTCAGTTTTATTGACTACATAGATATATCGTAATAATTTTTAATAGAAAATATATTTTTTCATATGTTGGGTGACAGGTGCCTAATGCCTATAGCACTATTGTACTAGCTATTTAATTTACACATAGTCGTAATATGTTTAGAAAAATAATGTAAGAACACACGTTTTGTTAACTAATTGATGTTTATTAGTTTATAATGTAAAATCCAATAAATTCGATAATTAATGTTGTAACAAGTAAAACATATTAGGAAGTATTATGTAAAATTATGAAAATCCGGTATTTTGTTAACATAAATCTTAAGCAAAAAATGTGTACAATGGAGTATTTTAAAATACACGTATTTTAATAATATTTTGTTATCTAAAAATCGAGTCCAAGTATGTAGATAATGTTAATTTTATTTAAATGCTGTTCATAACCATTAAACAAATAATTCAAATGTAATATTATTATTTCATTCGATTTTATACTGAAATAGAGATAGTTTAAAATCTAGAAAAACTATATTATCCCACTTTTTTTTAGATTTAAAATGTTTAGATTATAAGTTATACTAATGAGTTTACGTAAGTTATATTACAACTGTTTTACAATTATAATATATTAAAACAATGATTTTTTTTTTAACTTAAGATTTTTTTTTTTTTATTTTTTTTTTTTACAAATTTCATGAAATATTTCAAACAAACTCATTTTATACAATTTTAAGATCCTTAATATAATAAACAACATTGTAATAATTTTATTGCAAAGAATTCTGTAAATTGAGTCTTTTTAATAATATATATATATTTTTGTATGTCATTATTTTAAATAGCTTTGCAAGCATTAAACCAATAATTTCATTATAATTTGAAAGATGAAGAGGGTTCGCGTAAGTTTAACACACAGAACATTTAGTAGTGACCAAAACATAATACTTCTGAGGTATCATTTATTTATGATAACAAATAGTTTATAAAGTGTATTAAGCTAATTAATTTTCAATAAAATTAATGTTTAATTCGTTATTTAATTGTAATGCGATATTATTTTTGAATAATTAAATAAATAGAGTACTTTATCTTTAAATTTATATTTAGCATTGTTTTGAATAGCCTTTGAAGTTTATTTGAATATTATTCTTATTTATTTTACAACGTAATTTATAATACAATACAAATTTTATCATATACGATGGTTGTATTGTAATCAGAAGTATAAGTATTGCAATATATTTGTATATGTCGATTTTTTTTATAAGTGTATTTAAACATTTTATTCAAGCGAAATATAATTAAATTTTCACAAATTATGAAGCCAGAAATATAAATTTTGATATACTAATCAATTTTATATTATTTAATATATAATGTTTAAGAATATTAATTATGTTATTACACGGCATCTAAATAATTGAAACGTTAAAATTATTACCTATTACATTATAATTTTTAAAGTCGTTACAAATAAAATATTTAAAAAATTATTTGTAAGTGTAAAGACAACGTCTTTTATAATTTATTGAATATATATACTATACACCCAAAGTTTAACCGAAGGGTCATGGTTTTGGAAATTCAAAGCTCGGTTTTATTATGCCATTATAAGCGAAACGCAGTCCAAAGAATTATTACAAATCTACAAACACCACACCGACCCTATAAATAGTAACCTATATGTTATGTTTCAAAAGATAATGTTTTATTAAATAATATTTCCTTCATACATTGTAGTTAAAACAATATTTACATTATATACATTAAAACAATAAGCGTTTAACCTTTCGTATGGAACATGATAGAGTGGATAACGTTTACTGTTTAAACTTAGCTTGTAGATTTTATTTCTATTATGCTATAAGTCTACATAACTTACGTGGAATCAATGTTTATAAAGAAAAATTTGCTACTCTAATCCAATAGTAACTTTCTGAATTTATTATCAAATATTTTGATAATATAAAACCAAAACGCATTAAATTTTATGAAAAAAATAAAGCACTATTTATTATATCGTATTTTTAAATTTCATTTACAGATAGGTACAAAAAGGTAATTTATAATAATTGTATAGCTAATGAACTGTATAATATTGGAGTTTATGTATAATATAAACAATAAAATATCAAAAGGTTTTTTTGTACGAAATTAAGTGTTTATAACATAAAATTACTCCCTATATGATTATTAGATCGTTTTCTAAGTGTATCAATAAATAACTTGTGTTTTTTTCCTATTAATAAACAAGTTTATGTTATTGACTGTGGTGTGTTTTCTGGAGTTTGGCGCTCGATACAAAAAAGTCTTGTCCTCTCTTCACCACATGTTATATATGATAGAAATGATGTACAATTACGTTCTCTTAAAATCAACATTGCCTAAAATGTTGATGCCTTAGGCCTGGTTCCCTTTTCCACCCTTGCCCTAAACGTACTACTGGCTATTAGGTAATAATGGACGAGAGGATTAACTTATACATTATTTGGATTATATATTCATATATACTATATGGTATATGGCGCTGTATTAAACCTTTTAATATTTATTTAAGGGTTTATTACTTTGTATATTTTCATATGTATGCAGTTTTTTTGTGGTGTGGTAATGGAATTGTATTGTCTCCACACCTTTTGAAAAAGTCCAAATACTGAAAAAAGTATAACCATTTTGACTGAGAAAACGAAACATGAAAAAAAAAAGAAGGTATCAAGTTTCAAATGTACATCGTCATAGAATAAGTTTTTGTAATAAACTAATGTGTTAAATTTGAATTCAAATGATTAATCAGTTTGTCAGGTTATTATTTCAAATGTGTTTATATTTTTATTAAAGTAATTATTTTACTATTAGTAATACGGTAAATTAAATTCATTTTTCCGAAAACGTTGTCCTTAAAATGTTATATATCGTATGTATACAATGTAATAAAATATGTTAAAAATGTCAAGTATTCTCGAATTATATTTTATAAATTACAAATAAATAACTAAAATCGTTATGCTCCGTTTATACATTTAATTTTATTACATTTGAACATAAAATAACTACAAAATATTGTGTATACTTCTACTATATTAACATTTTTGTTAAGGAATACTTATTAGAAATCGTGTATTAAATTTTCAAGCTTTTTAATTTTGTGAAAAATTTTTTATTGACGTTTTTTAAAAAATGAATAAATTGAAATTGAATATTGTATCTGTTGTTAATCATTTTTAAATATTATAACAAAATTAGGAAATCGATTTTGTCGAAGAGCTAGTGTTGCGTAAAATTATCGTTTTCTCTTATAATTATTATTATTATTATTTTTTGATTTTTCTAATTATTAAGAAAAGTTCTGGGACTTTTTTAATTTTGACCCCTCGTTTAATAAGACGAAGAAATATCGCCTTGTATTATTTGAATAAAAAAAAAAAAATAATTCATTCATAATTTATTTATAATAATTAAATTTATTTTCTTTTATAGGTCTTGAAATTATATAATTTCTGCATCGACTACTAAAGTCATTATTATTATTTTTTTTTTTATATATATTATAAATTATTACATTTAAGAAAACAATGCAATTTTAAATGAAATAATTAGATTGTACATTGTAATAATTGTTGACTAGAAAAAATTTAATATTTCGATTAATTTAAAGGATTAAATTGTGCTTGTTTCATTGTTTAGGTTTGGACCTAGACTTGTTCCAACCAGAGGGCTTAGGTATGTTGAGTTCCTCTCTTTATTTCTCATATTTTCGTTACACCTCTGTTATATATTTAACAGTGAGTGTGGTGCCGTATGATGGATACACACCAGTGGGTCATTCTTTGCCATCAAATATCCATGCGTCAACCTTGTATAGCAAATTTTGGTTCGACTTAGTTTCTTTCGTTTATGCAAGCCCAGATTAAGATCTACAGTGCCCATAGGCTGTAAAAAATTTGGTGCCCCTATTTAAAAAAAAAAAAATGTACACATTGAACTATTCGATATTTGAATAAATAATAAAATATTATTTTAGGTTTCTTAGCCACATCAATATGTACATGTATATAATATGTGAAAACAAGTAAAAACATAAAGTTAAAAGTAAGGCTGTTGAAAGCGGGTTGATTTTTGATCATTTTTTCGTGAATTTAGACCAATAAGCAAAAGAAAAATTTACCCAGTAAAAAAAGTCCGATTTTAATTTTGAAAACATATTTGAATTTCTTATTATCTTTTCTAGGTTTTGTAGGAAACCCACATTAACCGACAGTAAATAAATCACGTGCTGGGTGTTACCACTGGGTAATTCCCCCAAATCATATTATTCATTGTATTCGTTTTGTATTCTTTTATCTCATATAATTAATGTGCATATTTGTTGTATAGATAGTAGATTGTCTTTTTACTCAATAAAAAAAAAAAAATAAATAATAATAAAAAAGGTTTTCTATGAAATGGATTTTCGATTTTTTTTTTTTTTTTTTAGGAACACTAAATTAAGGTGAATATTGATAAAAAAATTTAAATATAATTCATTTGTTGCTATAGTAATTAAACAATGCAATACATCAAAAATCCATTTCCTACAAACCCTAGAAAAGAGAATAAGGAATTCATATATGTTTCTTAAAATTAAAATCGGACTTTTGGTACTGGGTGAATTTTTCTTTCGCTTTTAGGGATTTTCATGTAAACATTTTTTTATCGCAAAATTACGAGACTATGCGTGTGTACGTTACTGATTTCCAAGAATCTTAGCCCGCTATCCTTAATTACCTATAGCGTTCGGGGAACTTACGCACACTAATGATAAGTCTCAACGCACACAGTTAACTCACAAAGAGTATCAAATATTGCCTAAATATAAGCCGTTCGCTTTCAACAGTTTTTATTTTATATTTTAGGTATATAAAAATATAAAATAACCATATTATAAAAAATAACACCAGGATAGTATGCAGTGCCCGTGCCTCTAAATCCGTGGTTTTGCAGGCTGAACACTACACTACTTACGCCTTAATCCGGGCCTGGGTTTATGGTATTAATATTTGGGTTCAATTTCTATCTTGATATTTATATTATTGTATCAGAAAATTCTGTAATTCACATTCAGCACTATTTTATGTCCACTCTACTATAGGCTGTAAACAAACGTTTTAGTACATATTTTATTGCATCAGTGTAAAAATAATATATATCATAGTACCTAATATAATAAAATATATATCTGTTATGAATTCGAAATAGTGTTATATTTCCTTACACGAAATTCGCACTCATAGTTTTATTTCTACTTGCCAATGTTATAATATTTTGATGCTAAATAATATGCTGCTATGTTTACGGGTTTCCAGCAGTTGTCTACGAATACAATGGGGTGTGTTTTTATCACTCGCTAAAGTGGTATTTGGCTTTTATTTTGCTTTGTATAAAGGATCAAAGACAATTTTTCTGTTTGTCTGGAATAAAGAGGCGGGGAACAGAATAAAAGTAAGAGGGCATGTGTGGGAACAATACGCTGGATACCTACTTCAATGTTATTGCCGTTGTCAACGTGTGCCAAGTGGGTATTGACCGAGTGTTGATGGCAGAACACCCAAAGCGGCGTAAAGGAGTGAGTGGAAAAAGAAGTATGTAGGTACCTATAAAAAAATCAAAGCGAGTAACTATTAAAAAAAAAAAAAAAAACCCCAAACCCTTCTTTTTATACTCTATAGATGTATATTATCGTTACCATTATTTATTATTATAAAGTCTCCGTGCTTGGTAGAATGTTTCAGAGTATAAAAGAAAAATGTATGATTAGTTATTAAACCTCCAAAACGAATCATCAATGATATTAATCAAATAACCATTGTGTATGTAAAAGTACATGTATTATGAATTAAAACCTCCAAAAAATAATTTTTCTAATTTATATTTTTATTTATTTGAAAAGAAGACAACATTATAGTGGTTTATATGCAAAATGCATTTATATTTATTTAATGTTTACCTTGGTGGTCCTGGGTTTTCATTACTTTGTTAGGTACCTACCTATGCATTTTTACGAATGAAAACAATTGTGTGACCATTTGTATTTTTTTTTTTTTTTTATGGAAATGCTTTTTAACATAAAGTTAATAATATAATGACGACATTTGCAACGTTATTTTATTTCTTCAATCAATTCGTGTTTGATGTATTTTCAATAGAAGTTTTTAATTATAATATATTTTTTAATTAAAAACGTGAAGTCAAATGTGAAATTCAATGACAAATGGTCGAATTAATATAAAATGTAAGTACATGATTTTACTAAAAAATGCTTATTAAAAATATTTAATTTTACTTTTCATGCATATAATGAACTAGTTTAATGATATAAGTACAACCCGGATATTCGGGTACATACAGCTTTAAAGTTAAAGTATCAATTTATTGTATTATCAAACACTGAATCACTTTTTTGACATTTTAATTTAATACTTTATTTATAGAAAAGTTAACTATTTTTTAAATATAATCATTCTGATTAGTAATAAAATTAAATAATTTTTTTTTTTTTTTTTATAACCACTGATTTATAAAATATTCATTTCATATTCTATTTTCAAAATTAAGTTTACCTTGAATTATGAAAGTATTATGTTTGTAAAATTTCTATTATTATTTTTAACAATATCTTAAAATATGTTAATAACGTTATTTATACAACATGCATGTAATATGAGCTTGAAATTACACATATATGTATACAATATAGTGTCAACAAGAAAACATTAGACTATACAATGATTATAATATAATAAAATATAGTTGAAAAACTTATAAGAAATACCTACATATTTTGCATTTTTCAATGAAAAGATTATATACCAATCATATACTAGCCTAACCTAGAGATGGCCGGGTAAACATTTTCAAACATCGATGTTTCGATGTATCAAATTTTCGAGAAAAACATCGATGTTTTTTCGATGTTTTAACATATTTTTTTCAGAACATGGAAAAATTTAAATAAACAAAAAAAGACTTTGATCAATTTTTATTTTATTATAATTATACATAACATATATTTCTTAAAATTTAAGTTAACCGATTAACCTAACGTCTTAACCATAAAGTATCGTCTAGAGATTGTAAAAATAATAGTTGATTTAAATGTTTACAAGTTAAACGATTCCTTTGTTTATTTAATGTTAATCCTTAACCTACTCGTAAAATATCGATTAGGAATATTATAGTTTTAGATTAAAGATTGTTAAGATAAAGTCATCAGGCAGCGACAGGGCCCCCACATACAATTTTGGGCCCCTGTAATGAATGTTTGTCCGGGCCCTTTAAAAACTTAAAAAATACAATTTACCATCTATATAACAATTTTTGGAATAATATATTTTTTTTAATTATACTAATTCCAATCCAATATTCACTGTTAAGACAGGATACCATAGTAAATTATTAAAAATCAAGATTCATAAGCATTTCAATATTAATAATGTCTTTTCTATTTTTTTATTACAATAGGTATTATCTAAATTAAAAAAGAAAAAAAACAAGTATATTTTAATTTATATTGAATATATTTTTTTTAAGTTAAAATTTTATTTTGCAGGCTTTGAGCTCAGCGTAATCAATGGTTAAATATTAAATTAA
>VUJU01004421.1:0-18812 GCA_009835225.1 Aphis craccivora
GCGTTTTCTTTAGGTGATTTAAATTTCAAAATATTTTGACTTTTTTTGAGCTATTTATAGACAACTGAAATTTTTAATTTTTCTGAAAAATTATTTTTGAAGTGTTGATAAAATTTTTTTGGCCCTCAAAATACTTGAAAATTTAATACAAAATTCCTCATAAGCTATTCTTATAGTGATTAAAAAATTATAAGAATACATAGGTACAATTTTTTTTATTAGCATTTGAAGTTCAAATATTGACGAAAATTCGTCAAAACCATGAATATTTGCAAATTATTTTGTAGGTATAATTCATACAAATTTTTGTATAAGTAGCTAAGAGTTGAAAATTTAATACAAGATTTTCGATAAGTTTAGCTAATAATAATTATAAAAAAACTTAAATTTGATGTATTCAGGAAATTAAAGCATAAACCACCGTTTTTACCAACCACTGAAAATTATATCCTAGGCTGACAAATCATCTTCGTTCAGAATCGTTTTTAGTATACAATGATAATTATCATTGGATTCAAATTTAACCTTATTACAATATATAGTGATCCACACGGCACCTAATGTACAGCAGAGCGGTACCCACTTGCCCGCTTTTTTTATAGTTGATACTCATGTGTATATATTTGAAATGAATAATAAATGCTAAAAAAAAGTATTTATTTACTCAATTTAAACCTTTTTCTTTAAATGTAAAATTGTAAATTATATTTATTATACATTTTAAGCAGTAAACTCCGATTTATTTTTTTGCAAATTAAATAATATTATATTTTCAAGTAAAGCAAAGGTTATAGTAACAAAAAATACTTCAACATTTTTCACAAGTTATATTTTACCCTTGTATTGGCAAATACCAATCGGCAAACATACATATTATAAATATCAAATGTTATATGTACCTATAATGTTTCCTTTTCTTCCAAAAGTTAAACTAGCCAATTTATACCTAATATAATTAATTATATGATATTTAAATTTGAAAAATTCATATTTTTTAATATTTAGGTACAACATTTTAAAAAATGTATTAAGTTTTAGTGTTTATTACTAGTTATAACTTATAAATAATTTTAGATGTTTAATTGCACATTTTTATTGCTATAAAACCCATACTAGAGACATTTTTGAGAATTTTAAAATCTATAGGAAATAATTAAAATCTTTTAAATTATTTATCAATTTTTTAATCAAATATAACGTTCTAAAAATATTTAATTTTTAATAATGTACCAACATACAAGCTATTACTTATAACATGCTATCACTCATAAATTGTAAATGTACAATTACTTATAAATTAAAAGCTTTAAATAATTACACTGTCATTAATTCTTTTACAATAAAGATAGGATCTAATATGTATAGCCTATTAAATTATTTAATAATTATAACAAATAGTATTTTAATGATACAATCAACTAACATCAAAAATTGGTAAGTTACATAAGTTATCAATGTAACTTAAAAATAAAAAATAGGTACAGAATATAATTATATTTCATTCACATTTAGAAGGAACCTTAGTGTCCGGCTTATGCTTACAGACATTTGACTCAGGGAGACAATAAATATTGACTGAATTCCACCAATAAGAACTGGTCACAAATTCCTTCTTAATATAAATAAAGTACAGTGCACTCTTGATTATCTGTAAAATAGGATGACAAGACATCCACGGATAAGCAATTTACGCAGATAGTCCATGAATAATGATTTTTTTCATTAAACATATCAACAATATTACCAAAAAAGTATTAATATTAAACAAGCCTATTGTATTTTACGTCGTTATTGAGTAATCGACTATCACAACCCAATTAAACCAATAATGATGTATAATGTAGATATGTTTTTTTTGTATACATATAATATGTAGATAATTCCGCAAAAGGCAACGTGGATAATTGGCTCACGGATAATCGAGAGTACACTGTATATATAAAGCAATTTTATATAATAGCCTAATTTTGCAATTGCACAAAATAAAATTAAAAATACAAATTAGGAACGCTACAATACAATTTGGTAAGTATTGAATTTATAGAGTGTATACAACACAGAGTTGTAAGTTAATTTGTTTTATTAATATTTAAAAATATATTTTGTACAGAAAATGTAATTCAAGATAGTTAGTTAAAATAAATAATCTATTAAATGTTAAGTTAAGCTATATTATAAAACATTAAAAATTATTGGTTTCTATTATTTTTAAATCGAACAAACAACCTAAATACAAATCATCTATTTATTGATTACAATTGAGGTAACCATAAAAATGTATAGAACAACACTACAGCAATTTCAAAATATCTGGATTACAATAAAATATATTATGTTTTTTTATAATTTAATCATTTAACCTGAAATGTAAATAGCATTCACATTTATATATTATTAAATATCAATATAATATTATGGGTACATACATAATATCTGCATTACAATATAATAATTATGACTAATAGTATATGTATATAATGTTACGTATCTTATATCATATACATACACAGTCCTATCACTTGCAGTGTTAGAAGAAAAACAAATTTATTAAAACAACAATTATTTATGATAAAATTATATTAACATAGTCACAATCAGACAGGCAAGGGTAGAAAAAAATATATTAATTTACATGTGTTGCCAAGTGATAGGTATTAGGTTTTGTGTTGAGTCTAAATACCTAGATATGTCTTCATGTAACCCATGACTCAACCAAAGTATTTGTAATTTTCGATACTGTTCTTTACAAAGGTACAACGGGTTCCCACGTTTTAGGCCTTGGTCAGTTTCACCGTACTCATCCAAATAAGGCGGCAAGATAAAGCTTCCTTTATTTAAAGTTGCTAACAATAAAACTTCACACTCGCGTACACGTAAAAAAATTCCAACTCCACAACCACATGTGTAAGCGTGGCCAGAACATGCTCCAACCTAAAAATAAAAAACAGCAATTTTATTAATTGTTTAACTATGATTTTAAAAATGTTGACATAATTAAGAAACGAGCCATTTATTTGCATTAAGTTATTTACATTGTTTGTGCATTGCAAAATATCTCAATTACATAATTTTATTGACATAATGTATTATAACAAATATATAGATAGGTATTAGTGTTGAATACTATACAATTTATTATAAGTACACTTATAACATATTAGTGATGATTATAAATTATGATAGATAAAATAAAATACCTAACAAAAATAAAATAAGAAAAATAAGCATGTTTGTAATCTATAATTTTTGTTTCTATTATTTGATGGACATACATTTATAACACAAAATATTACTGAGCTAAATTTTAAAATAATCAATAATTATTAAATTTAAAAGTTTAGATTTATATTGAAAAAAGGTTATTGCAGTATAGAAAAAATAAGTATAAAAAGGCACATAATTTAAATTATGCTTTAATTATTGTTAGATTAGGTTAGGTTGACTCAATCTTATCTTATAGTTATAATAAATAATTAAAATATAATATATTTAATATATTTGTTAAGACTTTAAAAGTAAAATAATAAACAGAGTTGGTTAAATAAAACATAATAAAAAAAAAAATGTATAAAAGCTATATAACATAACATGAAGACAGTGATTATAATAGTAAATCCATCAAGTAACATATTAATTAACAAAATATGTACCTAGTCTATGATAAACTAAAATGAAGGGTGATCATTATTTTTTTTTATTTTATCTATACATAGAAATTAACTGTAACAAACACTAGTTAAGTGTTAGATGAATAGAAATTAATCACTTACAGAAACACGTTTGATTTCAGTTTGACAGCAGTAACTTTGAGAACATAGCATTGTTCCACACACCAAACACATAGTTGGATTTCTTGAATCTTCATGATCACTATTTGGACAGGTAAACATTGAAACAGTGTTGATCAATTCACTATAATCATCTGGTAGCTGTACTAATTCATTGATATGCAACCATTTTTTAAATGGTATTTTTTCACCTTGTTTTATTTTTATTAATTTATCATTTTCAGACCATTTATTTATCAACGTCTCAACATATGGTTTATCTAATATTTCTTTACACGTAGTAGGTAATCCCAAATAACGACACATATTATGGTATGTACATCCAGTTATACCTGTTAAGGCATCAGGTGCTGGAACACCAGTAAGGAAATGATAAAACAAACAACAACATCGCAAAAATGGTATGGCACAACATTGTATTTCATTCCAAAGTACATCTGGGTTTCTAATATTAACACCGCGAAGTTTTTTAACTAATTTAGCTAAACAATATGTGTCTTCTGTTTCTTCTAGGTCCATGTCAATCCCCTCAGATTTTTCTAGGATATCAATAGTTAATATAATTTGTACTAAATTTGAAATGAACATAAGAAGTAGTGTATGAAAATCTAGCATAGTTCCTCTAGGTGCTGGACCAGGTACTTCAGTATAGTACAAGCTAGGAAGAGTCATAGTCAATGAAACTAACATTCCAAAAGCATCCCAATCGAGTATTCCGATCGAATTATTTCCTCCATTATCAATTGCCAAAGATAAAAGGCGAAGTGCATGTAAATTGATTTCATGTTCTTTTTTCCAAGTTGAACTGAGAATTCCTGAAACCCGAACCAATGCTTCTAAACAATCTTTTTGTCGAGAAGACAATTCACCAAGTAAAGGTTTGTTTTTATAGCGAAGAATCACTTCATTTGAATGTATAGTATATGCACATGCTTTCCAAGTCATTAATGGAATTTGGTGATTATCTGGATGTGGATTATTGATACCAGTAGCTTTAGAATAAGTAGCATGAGCAAATTTCAATATAGTATCAACTAAGCTAGTTGAAAGTTCACTGTTTTTATATACTGACACTTTAGGTACAGCTTTAGGGGACGATTTGTCAAACATCAATATTTGCATAATAAAATCATTAGTTGCTATGGAGAATTGGTTTGAAGGTGGCAAAACTTCTTCCTCTTCCTCGTCTTCATCTTGGGGTACTTCAATATTATCTCGTATGACAATTACTTGAGCCATATTATTAGCAGCTTGTAATTGTAATGAAACATCTCTTCTAGTAGAACGACGTCGTTCAGGTTCTGGACTTGTCGATTGTGATTGCTGAACAACAGGTGGTTGTGATTGAGATACTTCAGGGTTATTTGGCTTGACAACCTTACTTTGTTTAAGTGCCATATTTAATCCTTCTAACCAATTTTCAAATGTTAAATTTTCAAAATTTTTCATGTTCTCTGGCTCGGTAAAACTTGAAATAGGTGGTAACAATGGTATGACAGTATTACAAAGTCCTTCACAAAGTGGACATAGATATTCATTTTTATGCACATCAAAACTCAATGAATGTCTCAATCGATAAGGTCTTCTATTCTCTTTGGCAAGAATCATATCAAAATGTCTTTGCCAACAGGCAACATGCATAACATGTCCACAGGTGGAAATATGAGGAGAAGGACCAAAGTTTGCTGGTATATAGTATGGGTCAGTAAAATTATCAGGAACATTTTCTGTACTATTTCTTACTTGACAGAGAATGGCTGATTTTTGTACAAATGAAGCTAAAACCATTGCTTGGCTATCAGGCGTCACCAGTTGTTCTTCCTGACACAGAATGCACGTATATCTATTATCAAAAGTACTGGGTTTAGTTTGATGTGGACCTAAAGCAACAGAAAGTTCACTGATATTTTCTAGGATATCCATACTAGTTGATTCTGAATAAGAAGGTGTGTTATCGAATAATATAGCATTATCTTTCATAAAATTGTTCTGCATTTGAGCAATCTGAGCCATAACTGTAGCTCTTCTATCAGCTGCTAATTTAGCTCTTTTTTGTTTTTCTATTTCTGCATCTACACTTTTCACACCTTCCATGGCTTCAGCTTCTTTTTCGGCTATTTCAGTTTTTTCAAATTTTCTTCTTGGAGCAGATACTTGTTTAAACTTATTTAGTGTCCATGTAGCCAAGTCTTTATAAGCTTCAACTCTAGGGCTACGCCTAAGTTCATCTAATGCAACTTCTATACCATACGATTCAGAACGCTCAGTAAATGTAAATGTTGGACTTTGTTGTTTTTCTTCTTCGTGAAGAGCATAACCAATAAGATGAAGAACTTTATGAAGCTGAGATTCAGAAAAACTTCTACTTCTTAAATTTACAGTTCTATCTAATATCAATCTCATAATGTAAAACATTATATCACATTGCAATAAATTAGCAATCTTTGCAAAAGCATCACTGAATAATGGTAAACTGGGTGGAGGACAACACTCTAATTCCCCAGCTGCTTTTCTCCGTTTTCTTTGTTCTTCTTCAGATTTAGACATTTCTTCTCGTGAATAATGATAGAAAAATACATTATAGTCATCGTAATAGATTGGCTTTAATTCATAAACACCTTTACCTCTAGTTTTTTTAAAATCTGCAACATCATTTATAACTTTTTCTAAACATTCTTCATCTTCAATAAGATTTAAGAGTGTCTTATTTAATTCTGAATGAGGCATAGGTTCCACGCATAACTGTTGTATTACTTCTTTTTTTATACAATCTTCAAATGTCACTTTTCCAACACCAGGTGTATATCTTTCACCAACAATAGTGATTATAAGAGTTAAAAATTCTTCAACCAAACTAATTGTTTGGCGAATAGATTCATCTTCTGATCCATTTAATAAGTTAAGTTCATAATTGGGTTGTGCCCACTTTAATAAATTAAACTTGTTTAACACATGAATTAAAAACTCATTACTATCAATTAATGAAGCACCCATTTGAAGTATAACAATATCTTTATCTAACATTTCCACACGACATTTAGAATTATGATACAAATAAATTTGATTTAATAGTGAATATCCATTGCGTCTCCACATTCCTGCATGCACTTGTGATATTAAAACGAGAGCACGAAGAACTGGTTCAATAATCTGTTCAGGAGACTGTTTTGTAGTCTGTAACTCAGAATGTTCAAAACTTAAATTATACCGGTCTAGATATAAATGTAATCCAGCAAGAAATCTAGAAAGTGGAAGATGTATAGATACGGGTTCAATTGAAACATCATAATCAATACAAGTAACTTTATGATCAATCAATTCTCGAACTACAGTTGGTCTTTGAGGATCTAAAATTGGATTTTCCCAAATTTTTTTTAAAGTCATCCTGTACACTTTTTTTAAAACAATACTATCTGATCCGCACCACAACAAGATTTTGGTTATTAATGGCCTCAATTTAATATGCAAGTTGAATGCTGTTTCCCATTCTGGTTCATACTCCATATGTTGACCTACTTGCCTAGTAACAGTATCCATATTTTGCATATAATTAAGTATCTTAAGGACCAATGAAACAGCATGACAAAATGATGCTCTTAATTCAGGATTCCATGTATCCGGTACACAACCTAAGAGATAACGAATATCTCCCAAAACATGTTGTGCTCTTTTGAATGGCATAGTTGATGTATTCCGTTCAAATTCTAACTTGCCTTGTTTATTTATTTTATGTGAACACTCTGATAAAAATGTATTTAAAAGTTTATATAAAACGTCATGATGAGCCATTAAATAATTAGCTAATGTAGGTACAGTAAATATTTGTACACCCAACGAAGCAACAGAATATGAATAATCATGATCATCATTAATGTAATCCTTCATAATTGTACCATAATTTTGTGTAAACACCTTAGCAAATTCTTTTTTATTCTCATATTCTATGAACATACCAGCAATGAAAAGTTTATGCCAGTGTAATCTTGCTGATTTCCATAAAACAGTGTCTTTTCGTAATATGCTTTCTATAATGCAACCTTCTGTTGGTGTGGATTCAAGTACAACATTTGAAAATACTGCTCTTAAACGTTCCGAATATCCTAATAAATTCTGCATCCATGTCAACAATCTAAGTGCATATATTTGATGGGCAATAACATG
Organism: Aphis craccivora; assembly: GCA_009835225.1. NCBI lineage: Eukaryota > Metazoa > Arthropoda > Insecta > Hemiptera > Aphididae > Aphis > Aphis craccivora. The sequence continues at coordinate 7,950 of VUJU01004421.1, forward strand.
AGAATGAACTACAACTGTTTTCAAAGGTTTTCCTCCATGACGAGATGTAAATTTTTCAATTTCTTCTTTAAGGTCTTTACAGTGCACAAAACCAGCACATTTAACAACTGCTCTACCTTCTCGGTCAATAGATGTTACATAATCAATGGATTCTCGCTGGGGACATTTAATGAATCTAGAAAGAGTATTTATAACTTGATCAAATGTATGTGTCTCATCATTATAAAGAACTGTACAAAAACGGTCTTCCTGATTTTTATAAATGCTATATAAATCATCTAACATCTCATCAGAATCCAATTCAGCAGGTAACATAGGAGGGTGTTCTAAAGTAAGTAATATACGAGCATAACCAAGAACAATTTTAAAAATTAAATGAGCACGTTTCTCCATATCACTTGTTAAAAAATTTAAATTAACATGTTTTTTCTCTAAACCAAGCTTATGAGTTTGACAATAAGGATCATGTTTCCATGCTTCTACATCGCCACAGTCACAACAACCACCCCCATAAGATGTTCCCATTTTATACTTATGATTTTTATGTGGAGATCGTTTAAAACAATCTACACATAATACACATGTACTATCCATTCCACATTCTCGACAATTATATGTTGGCTCACCCATTTTGAATACTCGACCACATACTGAAGGCGGGAAGTTTTGTTGTGTTAGACCACGTAATACTTCAATACTATTTCCATTACAAATAAATTCTTCGAGTGTATTGAGTAAAATTTGTTCTGCCTTCGGTTCGTTAAATGACCAATCTACAGAATTTCCTTGGACTTCTGGTTTCAAAATAATTGGCACCCAAGTTTTCCAATAGCTATGAAAGTCAGATTCAGTTAAGGTATTGTTCTCAAACTTTTTCGACCATTCTTTAACAATATCAACATTTTTATCAGTATCAAGTGTTTTGGAATCATTACTTTCATCCACATCCATTGGAGTGTCTAAATCACTCATTGTGTCATGGAGTTACCTAAAACAAAATTAAAAATTAAGAACGACTAATGAATATTATAGTTTATTGAAAGTGTAAAAATAGAATTTTAAACAATAAAATAATTTAAATCACTAATACATAATTATAACAATAATACACATAAAAATATCTTTGTATATGTATGTATGTAAGTATTATAACTATGTTATGTACGAATGCTCGGTTCGTTTTAAATACAGTGCGTAGTCCGTTAGTCCTGGTTTGACGTTAACTTTATTATTATGAGTTTGAACTTAAGGATCATCCAACACAAAACTATTTGTCTTAAGAAAAGTTAACTTATTTATTTTAATATTTAAACACCATTGTAAAATAAAAATGAATTACATTAGTTTTCACTGAATTGCTGGCTTTACACGACTGACTTTAGCGATTGTGTTATAATAAGAATAATCAAAAAAATATATAAAAGACATTTGCTCACATGGCTAAAATATCTTAATGTCTAGCATACTCTTAATACTATAGCCAAGGGTTTCCAACAAGTATATATTACCACTCTATTTACTTCAACCTTTAACTACAAGTAAATACAATTTAAAGTTCCATCTAAAAACCTTTCTAACTGTTGATATTAAAATATTTTATAAAAAAATGTACAATATTAAATCAAAAAATTCCATAACATGTATATTAAAAATACAAGTTTTTCATATCATGTAGCTACTTGAGTCATATATTGTTATCTCTACACGAGTTGTTTGTTATCTACATTTCGAGTGATGTCTGAGAGTCGCAGAAACTGAAGTTATCGATTTGTGTAGAAAGTTAAGGTCAGTAATTTCGTTCTGTTTATTTATATAATTGATCCAAATTAGATTGCAATATTTGAGATTAGAACAGACAAGCAAATAGTATACTCGCCGTAGTATAAGAACATACCTCGCTGCGCTCCGGCAGTGGACCTGTATTGGTCCGCCGCCTAGGTATGTTCTTATTCCGAGGCAAGTATAGTGTTTTCACTTTTCAGTGAGGTTAGGTGGTTAAATGTTCAACATATTCTTTTAATAAATCCTAGGTTATACATTGCTGAGTTTGTTGTGTATGAATTTTAAAGCAAGGCAATTATTTTCAGACTATTTCACTAAGTTATCAATATCGCTCTTTAAATTAATTATGTCCTAACTTGATTTTATGACATTTATAAGTTGTGTGGTGTTAGCAAATAGAAACAGTTGAGAATGCTTGATGGAATTTGGAATATCGTTTACACATGGGTAACTCAAAGAGATTTCCAAGGATATGTAATTTTGAAGTATAGAAGGATCAAAATGGAAAGAATGAAACCATAACAAAGAGCAGAAAAGCTTAATGACTGTAGTTTACTAAATAAAATATCATGGTTACCTAATTCTATTAAATCCTTTAACAAAGTCAATATATATATAATATCTGTTTGGATGTTGCATTCAAAGGATTTTAACATATTTTCAAGCATATTTTTAACAATTTTTAACCAAGGCCAGATTATTGCATGTAAAGCTCTTGAGTATAAAGTTAAATTAGTTATTATTAAGGAATAAGAAGCAATAATTTGTTATTTTGATGATTTTAATTTAGAGAAAAGTTTAGGAATGATTGATAATTTTGAAATTGGATGATAGTTTGAAATCAATGAAGGATTACAGCGCTTTAAAATTAGGGTGATAAATTCAAATGTGATTTATTTTATTTTTTTTTTTTAACTAAAAGTTAATTATCAGAACAGTACATTGGAAATGTGACTATAAAAAATAATATATTTTAATTTGCATTTATTGTTTAATTACTTATCGTACAAATTGAGTTTAAGTGCTTAGCCAGGGGGAGGGGTGTTACAGGTCCCCTCAGCCATGGTATACTTAATATGTTTTATCAAGATAAAGATGCATTATAAGCACAGTTTATCTTAAATCGATATATGATGTATGATAATATATGTGAACAATTTAAATATACGTAAAGTAATCAGTTTTGTCAATTAATTTTGAATAACACCCCTCCCCCCCTTAGAAATTACTAGCTATGCGCTTGGTTTAACATGTGATCTACTGGTTGTTGACTGTTTCACATTTTAACGTTTACAGTATGACGTATAAACTATCAAGATAATCTACAATATAATTTTCAATAGCTGTATACCAATAAATAGGCTTGCTATTTTTTGAATAGCATGTCCCGGTGTCCCCATCAGTTATTAATTTTGTACCGGTTAATGGAAGCCAAGAGAAAATAACTTTAATGTTATATTATTTAATAATACACCATAGAATGATAGAACAATATTGTACATAGTGTACATAGTATCTATCACTATATGATATGAACAATACATTTTTCATTAAAATAATGAAATAATGGATACTATTAATTCCATATAACTATAGGTACTAAAAAAAAGGTTCAACCCTACCAATAAAAATAAAACTGATTTTGTTTATCTCTGAATGTTTAAAATATGAAATAGTGGATAGTTGTTTAAAGTTTGTAATACTCAGTATGACATTTTTATTTTTAAAGTGTGTTCATTATGTTTAATGTTATATTAACATAAATTACACAAATTATATTTGTTGGATCATACAGATTACTAGAATTATGATAAATCATACTGGTATTGGCCCATGGTGGGCTCGATAAATTTTATAAGGAATTAATTACAAAAATCTAAAAACATCACTGTTAGTTGGTCTAGGCTTGAGAAAACTGATTAAGGATAGACGGATGATTTGAAAAGTCTAGCTAAGCTATAAGCAAAATTTTTCCAAAAATATCAAATATTTTTTTTTATAAATGTCTTTATAACTAACTCAAAAATGAACAAATAGGTACATCCTACTCCAAATTATGTAAAGTAATAACTAATTAAAATGAGTTAAAATCTTATTAAACATTTAAAGAAATTAAAAAACATTAATGGTAAATATTATAGAGCAGTAATATTTCATTAAATAATTTACTTAGGGTAATGTACAATAAAAATAATTTTTAAGCTGTAGTTGTGCCAATGGTGACATTATACATAAAGATATAACATACAACCATATAGTGTGGGTTGTGGTGTTGACTGTATGAGCTTTTGTCTAATTGGCTAATATCATGACTCACTCTGTATGCATGGAATAAAAGAAATTATATATATATTTAGTTAGTATTCTATAAACAAGAACAAAAATTATATTATTTAAAATTTTAAGAATATAATAACAATTATTATAAAACAATGAATTATAAATAATCTGAATGTTGTCTAAGATTTAAGATACAATTAGTAAAGAAATTTAATAAATTACTTTAGTGAAACATTTTCATTTTTAACAGTTGGGATATTAATTAACTTAAAAATAAAAATAATTTTGCAATTTCTTGAATAACACTATACCTACCTACCTAATTATTTTAAAATATAAAATTACAAAATTGTATTTTTCAAAAGCACTTACCTACTTATGTATCAAAATATAATAACTAAAGATAAGTACTTAATAGATGATCACCAAACAATATATTATACATATAGATATATATACCTTTTTAGGAATTGATTTAGACATTTACTTTATTATATTATCAATGTCTTTAACCTTGAATAACAAGGAAGTTATAAAAATCCATACTTTATTCAGGTTAAACATAAACTAATATCATGCATGAAGACTAAGCCTCTGAATATTGTCAACCCCCAAAGGATTGTTTAGGGGCACTTTCATGGATTATAATTACTTGTGACCATAAAATATAGTAGGCACATCTCAGTGGCCCATAATATTAACTCTTGTGTTGGGAGCATTTTAAGTGTAGAGATTTTAAAGGTGTCTGCACGGACATAACTAGTATTCATCAGCCAAGCAATTTACTCTTAACCTAAATAAAGCTTAATAGCAAAAGTATTATTTATTTCAAGTTGTTATTTTTTCTAATTTTTTTACATATACCTAATAAAAGTGGAGATTAATTAAAACAGATTATTGATTAATCTGAAATAACTAAAAAAAAATGTAGGCAGATAGTAATAAGAAAAAATATTAAGTGTATACAAATAACTAAATTGAATTTATCTATAGTTGTACGAACAAAAGTATGATAGACTTTAATTCATAATATGTTATAGGTACACCTACATGAAACATTATTTTAAAAACAATACAATAAAAGTTCACAATCATGAATCAATAGATAAATTAAAGTTATTAAGTAACCTAATATATCATGTTAAACATAAATCATAATCAGTTTTATTATACATAAGTATAAATAGAATATAGGTAGATAAGTAGACCCACATCCTTGTAGTCAAACACTAACAAAAATTGCAAACAATGAATATGCAGAATCATTGTAAAATTGAATCATTATTTTAATTTTGATGTTATAAACGTGAAAATTAAAACAATGTAGTAATGAACATATATGTTCAGTCATCTTTGTTTTATAAATTCAAAACATAAAAACAAAAACAATATTGGCCTACACGACCAAGGCAACCCAATCTTAGGAACATACATGACTTACAAATACAGCAATTTTTACTATTTGTTTTACTTATAAACAAAAAAGTTAAAAGTTGATTGATCTTATATTCATCATGACTAGGTAGTTAAGAAAAGGGAAGCGTAAAACGAAGTAAGTTCAAGGGCCACTCCAAGTACAAAACAATTGGTCCACTGGGGACAGTAGCCTGCTAAAGCATACACCCAGGTCATTGATGGGCAGTGGTCTTTGAAATGATGATGAAAACATTACAGAATATACAGAAGATGTGTGTGGAAAACATTAAATACAACAGGACGGTTACGAAACAAATGCAAAATACTCACAAGTCACAATGTGTGCAGACGCGTAAGCAGATGAGCTCCTCCGGTTCACACAAGACGATCGCGACAACGACGACGGCAGCTGTAGAGATAGAATTCGTTCTCGATCGTGCAACGCGCAAAAGCGGACGTCGGCCGTCGGGGGTCGCTTTGGTCGACGTCTACTAATCGGAACGGACTTTTGCGTTGTCCCTTAGTCGATTTCACTTTTACGTAGATGTTTTTTTCACCAATTGATAAAAATAGCAGTAAACCTATCCTAACGAACAGCTGTCCCGCCGTCTCTTTACTGTTGTGTGAAATGGGTAGGTAGTGCTAACTGCTAAGTGCAGACTGCAGACGCAGTAAATATTATAGGTACGTATTATTAATAACAACAGATGCAGTAAAATAGTATAAGGTATAATCACAAAGTAAATAAAAATATGAAATTGAATTTACTCTTTACTCCGTTGTGTAGTTGTGTTTTTATCAGCCACGGAATAAATTTTAAAATGGACAATGGCAACAGCCAACAAAATTAATAGCTGCAGACAAAAGGCTCCTCATTATTCAACACTGTTTATCCCTCACCTATAGACACCAAGTAACTTAAACTTATTCTGGTACTGTTAAGGATACCTTGAGCTTTTTACCAATTTGTTCTTATCTATATAGTATCAATGCACTACGTAACGATTAAAAAATAATATCGAAATTAATGACGACGACAAGTCGACAACAATCTATTATTCGATATGTCATTAACATTAATCTCTCAATTGACACAATTTACGATTTAGGTATACAACAATTAATACCATCAATTTACGATTACAAACGTTTTTATTGATATTATTTATTACATAATATAATATTCAATTATATTTATATTAAATAGATAAGACCATGAAAAATTATTTTTTTATTTATTATTGGTAAAATGTCAATAAAAATAATATTTATGTTTTAGGCAGACGGAGGAATTATTACATTTAGAGATTTATTATCAAAACAACTGTGTTTTATTTTAATTTTATAAGTACAATAATGGCTCATCATTTCAAGGAAGAAGACATTGATGGTAAGGCATAAGTTTATTGTAAATACTGTAAACCAAATAATTACTTGTATTGACCTAATATATGTTCTATATTTTGCTCTTTGATATTTTTTTGTTTTCAGAATTTAGAGAATGTTTTTACTTATTTGCTAGAGAAGGAACAATTAATAAACTAGATGAACTGAGTGTAATTATGCGATCCCTAGGAATGAGTCCAACAATTACTGAATTAAAAAAATACTTTTCAGAAAATAGTAAGTACAATTAGGTATCTAATTATTTTTTTTTTTAAATGAGTATATATACTTATTTAAACTATTTAATTTATCCGTAGAAAAATAAAATGTGTAGATATAACATAATATTTTTGCTTAATTATAAATCCCATAAATACATAATACTCTGTATAGGTATTTAATGTTAATTTTATTAAAAATATATATATTAATTTTCTAGATTGTTTATCTAAAGCATCCCGGCTATATAGATACTTTCTAATTAATATAATTTTTATTATAAAATGATTGTAATTACTAAGTTATTTATTATTTAATTTACAAATTTACAATTGTTGAATAATTAACTAACGAATCTAATAATAAGAAAGTATTTATTGTTCTCAATTTTAGTGCAATAATTAGAACTCAAAAAAAAAAAAGATCAAGATATATCCTAAATGAATGTGCATTTTAACTTCAATAATGTCCTTTAAAAATGACCCATACTTTTGAAATCTAAAAAATTGTAATGGATATATAAGTGATGGTTTTAAATATTGATTTTTAAAACTTCACTTTTGAAGCTGAATTATTTTTTTTTAAACATATTTAACTATTTTACTTGATAAATTGCGAGCACTAAGCATTGCTTTGAATAATGATATAATCAGTATAATCATAAATAAAATGATTGAAAAATGATAAATTGTCTGAACAAAATTTCTTGAGCTGACATTTTGAATTACTAATCAAGTTTTATCTAAAAATTATTAAAAAATTGAGGTCAAAACTGTTATAAATACTAAAAGTAATGTTTATTGAGTTTTTAATTCTCTGATGCATGAAATAAATGTTGTATTTAAAAAACATTGCCCAGGACTTTCTACAAAATGTATTATTTTGAATTCAAATCCCCTCTGATAATATAATTATATTATTTATATAAATTATATTTATAGATATTTAGATATTATATTATCCAATCATTGAATTATAATGGGTATATCATTTTTATAATAAATCATGATCATTATTGAGTATAATTATCACAACTTTGTTATTTATTCATTGAAAACATAATCATAACTAATTAAAAATATCTTAAAATAAAAATATAAATCATTGTACTATTTTTTTGCAGATGGAAAATTACATTTTCCAGAATTTCTGAAGGTAATGCACAATCATTGTCGTGTAGAAAAATTACCTAATGAAATTTTAGCAGCTTTTAAAGCTAATGATCGTCAACACAGCGGAACTATTCATAGTAAACATCTTAAACATCTGTTGCAAGGTTGGGGAGAACATTTAAATAGCAAAGAAGGTATGTTATTCATTGTACTCAATAATCTTAATGATTTAAATGTATATACTTAATTTATTTCAGTTGAACAAATTTTTCGTGAAGCCAATGTCCATCCAAATGGAAAAGTTAACTATGATGAATTTGTAAAAATTGCTTGTGCACCAATTCCTGATTATTACTAATTATGACATTTGTAAATATTAATTAAATTATTTAGCTTTAATTGTGTTAGTTGATGTATTCCTCATGTGTTGTGAAATGCCATCTTTAATGTATGTTTTTCATTCACATATTTCTTAGTACACTTGAATTTACACTGGCAAATATTAAAAATGTAAACTTCTAACAATACTCTAAATGATTATATTTAAATATTATTATCAATTGTTACTAATTTAGAATTTTTACTTTTTATACAAACTATACTCATTTATAAATAAAGGGTTTATATAATACACATGCATGTTTTTTTTTTTTTTTTAATAATTAAAAACTATATACTTTCACTATAAGTATATAAGGCAATATATATAATTTATATTTATTGAAAGATAAATATCAAGAATAGTATTAATTATTAATTTAATGTTTCCAATTCTCATATTCTATTTTCTAGGCAAAATAAGTATTGTTATCAAGAGCCAAAGAAGGGAGAGAGACACAAAAATACTACCTAATCAATTTAAATTCCAAAAAAATTAGTATACATGTTAATTGGATTAAAAAAAAATGAAGTAAGTTACCATGACACTCGCTTAATATAATAAAAATAATGTAAAATTATAAATTATCATTTATAATCCACTCATAACCAATAAAAAAAATTGATGTTTAGTGCATTGTTGATGTTACTACAGCATACCATTACAAAAGATGGACTTACTAAGTTTTAAACTTGGTGAAATTAGGATCTATAAATTTTACTGAAGTTTAGGTGAATTTCTATCATCATAATAATGCTACTACAATAAATTGTATCTAGTTGCATTTTATTGCTCCTACTAAAATGTATCTATGTACAATAATGTAGGTAATAATTTGGAAACTAATGCAGTTTAATTCTCTCTCGCTACTTTTATTATTTTTTTTAAAAACTTTTTTAAAGATATCTAACTTGGTAAGTTAATATGTAACATCTACATTGCATTTAAGCATTAAATATGACAACTAGTAAAGGTTCTTTAGGCCTCTTTTTTGATGTGACATTGGCACCTCTTGAGTGAAAATAGTTCACCTTTGCAGAGGGGTGGGAAGCGACCCCTCCAAAGTCAAGCGGTGAAGAAAATCCTACCTTTTGGTGTAAACACTAAACAGGTAATTTAACAAGTGCATACCAATAGGTACTTAAGTTAATGATTATTTATTATATGCAGAATATATATATTATTTATGTCAAGTGGGTAATATTGGGTGACTACAAATGATTATAACCAAAATTCTGATTGAACTATTGTCTTCAGACAATACAATACAGGATGATTTTTTTTTATCATGGACCAGTTAATACATCAGCAAGTTTAAAATAATTTTTTTAAACTTTCTAGGTTTTAGTGGTTTTACTGTTATACACTATCTTAATATTTTAATAATTTGAACTCCCCTCCTCCCCCTTATTAGAAAAAACACACAACTTTTGATTTTTTTTATTATCGATAACGAAAATCTATAAAAATTCTGAAAAAAATAATTTTAACGTTTACAGTTGGTAGTGAGGTACCTATTACCTAAACCTAATCAATTTGAGTTATCTGTTTGCTAGTTAAACGAACGTTTAAATAATCAATAAATTCGCTACTGCTAGTGCTACTGGGTAAGTTATCAAACCCAGAAGTCAAAACAAAATTTATTGTTAATTTAACGATATCTATTACGACCATAAGCGATAAGATTATAAGAACTAATAACTTATAGTGGCATGTCTATAAATATAAATATAATGTTTAATATAAATTAGAATATAAGCATTACTAAATTGTAATTTGTTTACATAATATGTTCACATCTAAATTATAAACATTATCATCTAAAATTATTTCATTTTTATAGACCACTACCTACTGACATCACAAGTAATACAGTTAGAATTTAAAAAAGCGGGCAAGTGGGTACCGCTCTGCTGTACATTAGGTGCCGCGTGGGTCATTTTTCACTATTATATATTATAGGAGTGTTAAATTTGAATCCAATGATTCAAAAGCACTTATGGAAAACTTAGTGTTGTATTTTTAATCCTTTGTTATTAACAGAAAAATTTTTATGATTTTTCAACTTCAAAATTACTTGCAAATTTTCGCGTTTTCGACAGATTTCGTAAAAATTTGAACTATAAACTCTTATAAAAAAAAATTGTGACTAACGATTTTAAATTTTTTTTAGCTAAATTAAAAACAACTCATAAGGAACCTAATATCAAATTTTCAAGTGTTTTTGGTCATCCAAAATTTTTTTCTATCGACACTTCAAAAAAATAATTCTCATAAAAATTGAAAATG
>VUJU01004422.1:0-18563 GCA_009835225.1 Aphis craccivora
ATATGACGTCATCGATGGTAAAATATTATGACGTCATCTTTATTATATTATGACGTCATCGTTTTATATGACGTAATCTTATTATATGACGTCATCGTGGTATGACGTTATTTGTATTATATGACGTCATCGTTATTTATATGACGTCACCGTATTACCCATGCTAAATGATTTAACCTTATTTCCACCGGTGCATGCATCTATCGGATCCGCTATCCATCGTAATACATACCTAGCCACCGGTAGCACAGACGGCGAGAGATTATAGTAGCTTCATTGTAAACCTTCTGGCAGAAAACGTATATCAATGCTGAACATTTTTCGCGACGATCGGTATGTTACGTCAGATCTTGTCCGGAAAGCTCACGCGTTATGCAGTAAATAATGTTCAAGGGATGACCACATATAAGATGTGTATTGTGTATGCTAAATAACTAATAACATTTTACATAATAACTATAAAAAAAATTACATATAGTAGGAAAATGCATTATTGCACATTTTACGCATAAAAAACATAATTCAAGAGACGAGCACTGCAGGCACAATAACAAAAATATAAAACATAAACATTGTAAAATCGATAAATTCATGAATCCCCTCAGAATCTAAAATATTCGACAACAAATTTCAAATCTGGTCGAGAGAATTATTTTAAAAAAGTTGTTTTTCCGCATCTGTTTTTCCTTTTAAATTTCTTGACAACTTGTGTGCCTCACGTAGTCACGTGTACCTACTGCTGAAAAATTCGAAAAACGTACTCTTGTGAGTTATGATTATATGAATTTTATATAATTTATATGACATATGTGAAACTTTTCAATTCTTTATGCTGCTCTAAAAACTAAATAAATACACTTAACATAATACAAAAAGCCAATAGTAAAAAGTATATTATTCCCTTACTCCGATTGTCGGAATCTGAAACTAATAATATCTTTATTATAATAATCAATAATCATATACTTTTATAGAGGATTAGAGATACTTAAAAAATATTTTTATGGTTCATTATCCTTTATTATTAATTCTCGCAATTTTATGAAGTAGCAAAAAATCGTATTCATTCAGATGGTCGATTTGTCATAAAACTATACAGTCATAATATTATTATAAAAGAAAAAATAATATTTCTGTTTTCGCTGGCCTTTTTATCGTTATTACTTATGACTTATAAGTATATTAGAAATAAGTTTAAAGCAAGCATAATAAATAATAATATTTTTTGCGTTTGTTATTTTTTATAGTGACTTTAGCTAGTTACCTAACCTATAGTAATTACCTAACCAGCAATTTTATTTTAGGATATATTAGGCAATAGATAATATTAAAAAAATAAATCCTATAAGCCATAAGGACTACAGTTTGATAAATGTGTAATAGATGTTTTCGATATAATAACATTCTCCAATTATTTATGATCGATCTTCGTAAATGTGTTTTGCCGTATTTTTCGAGTGAAGGACAAAGATAATAAACCTAAGTGTTTCATCATTTTAATAAATACCTAATTAAATTCTTCTTTAATGGCTGGTGATAGTGAAAGCGGCGGAAATATCATGATCTTTTTTTTTTTGTCAAAGCTGTTTATTAAGACTATTACCAATTATTGTGTAGCTTTAGATGTAGATATAATACAGTTTCCTGGTAATAAGTTAGTTGCATTTTTTTAGATTCTGAACGAAGTGATGAATGTATTGATTTTACAATGATGTGTGTTTTTTTTGTATCTGTTTAGAGCATAACTAGTCGAAATAATGTTTCAATTTCAAACTTTTTGGGTGGTTTCCGATGGTAAAATGAATATCCTTGGTGTATTATAAAGGTGAAAAGTTAACATTTTTCAACAGTTTTCAAAAAAATCTAGAAAAACAAAAAAAAAAAAAAAAATGATGGAAAAACGGGAATTTTTACGCAAAACTAGTTTTCGACCAAATCGAAAATACATAATTTTTTTATGGTTGTAAATTATTGAAATTATCACTTAATGTTTATATTAGTGTTATACTGTTATTTATATACAGTCAAATTTTCAAAACATTTTGACTTTTTTTGAGTTATTTATAGACCACTCAAATTTTCGATTTTTCTGAGAATTGATTTAAATTGTCGATAAAAAAAATTTTGGATGGCCAAAAAAACTTGAAAATTTAATACAAGGTTCATCATAAGTTGTTTTTATTGTAGTTAAAAAAAATTGTAGTCACATTTTTTTTTTTATAAGTGTTTATAGTTCAAATTTTTACGAAATCTGTCGAAAACACAAAAATTTGCAAGTTATTTGGAAGTTGAAAAATCATAAAATTGTTTGTGCTAATAACTAAGGATTAAAAATACATCACTAAATTTTACATAAGTTTTCCTTCAAGTATAATTTTAAGTGAGTTTGAATTTTAAATTTTTATGAAATAGCGTAACGATAACGATTTACCCTCAAACGATTTTAACTATTTGTCATTATTCAAAAAGTATAAGTCGTAGATACTAGGCATTTTCTTTACATGATTTAATTTTCGAAATATTTTGACTTTTTTTGAGGTATTTATTATAGACAACTGACATTTTCAATTTTTCTGAAAATTTTTTTTTGAAGTGTCGATAAAATTTTTTTGGTTCAATCAAAATACTTGAAAATTTAATGCAAAGTTACTCATAAATTAATCTTATAGTGATTAAAAAATTATAAGAATACATAGGTAGGCAAAATTTTTTTTTATTGGCATTTGAAGTTCAAATATTGACAACAATTCGTCAAAATCATGAATATTTGCCAATTATTTTGTAGGTATAATTCATAAAAAATGTTGCATAAGAGCTAAGACTTGAAAATGTAATATAAGATTTTTCATAAGTTCAGCTTACAATAGTTTGAATAATTATAAAAGAACTTAAATTTTGGTGTATTCAGGCCATTAAAACATAAACTACCTTTTTCACCAACCACTGGAAATTATATCCTAGGCTGACAAATCATCTTCGTTCAGAATCGTTTTTCGTATACAATGATAACTATCATTGGATTCAAATTTAACACTCCTATAATACCAATATAATAATGATCCAAGCGGCAACTAATGTACAGCAGAGCTGTATCCACTTACCCGTTCTTTTATATTTTGTATAGGTATTGGATAAATTCCCTGCAGCGATTTAAAACTTCAAATAATATATTATTTTGTTTATTTAAATGTGACAATGATCATCATTACAATAAATTAATCTATTTTAAATCGTTTTAACTATATCTGATAATTAAGTAACGCACCTCTTTATATTTCTTACAATACGGCGCTTCATAGAGATCTATAAGAATAATTTTAGTAGAAACAAAGTTGTTAGTAAAACTGTAAAACATTCCACAATTAACAACCTCACTTTTCTAACCTTATTATAGAAATAGAAAAGTTTAAAATCTTATACTGGGAAATCTTGCATGTTGCTAATAGGCATTAAAGCAGGGTAATTTTCAAATTGTATTATAACGTTGTTAAGTGTTTCATTAAATTATTAATCTTAAATTCGAATAGGTAGAATGAAGTGTAACCAAATGGGTGAATTAATATAATTATATTTATAATTAATTATTTTTATCACGTTTGCTTATTGTTATTATCTAAAAAATCGTAAGTATAACTTATAGGAAAAAAAATCACTTGCACATAATGGCTTTTATTATTAGTTCTGTCGGGTGGTGAGTGATTCAGTTTCCCTTATTCATAAATCACATAAAATCAATTAATTGTAGCTAATAATTAATAATATATATAGTGGCAAATTGCTACCGAATTGTGGCGTTTGAATAAAAAATGCTAAATTATATTCTACAGTAGTCAGTAAGTACTATACAGTTGGACCAAACGTCAATTCTCCTAAAATGTATGTAGATTAATAGGTATAGCTATGTCCGATAGATCGGATTTGTTAGCTTTTTCGAGGTAAAAGTAATTTGAGCTATAAGAACACACATAATATATTATATTACATTTTGATATCCTATCCGGCTCGGAAAATTCAATTAGCGTACAAAACGTAAGTACACATTCAATACAAACATAGCTAAGGTTTTTGTAATAGTATTTTTTTTTTTTATTCGATTTAAGATTTTATCCCTGTAGACAGCATGTAATGTTTGTGTACAGAATGTTGATATGGTGTGAAATATTATTACAGTATTAATATTTTATTATTTAATATTATGTATATCTTAGAAACATGGGGCATCTTAAATCCGATCTATAGTATTATCACTATGTTTCACCACATGTAGGTAATAGTTACAATAATTTTTGATTACTCATAAAAATATATTAATAATATTATTCCCTACCTACTACATAATACGTGTACCGAACTAATCTCATTTTATCGGTTATTTTATCAGGTGTCATTATTGTAACCGTCGCCTTAAGTCGTCATTGAAATTTTATTGACTCGGCATTCGTTGATTTTTGCTTCATATAAAATAATTATTTGGAGACAATAGTTCTGATTTGGACGAAAATTACTTATTTATACTATAAATAATGATAGGTTAATTATTTTGTTATAATTTAAGAATATTATTCGTGAAAACTAAACTTTCTTCCGATCCTTCATTTGATCACGATTCCTCTCAGATCATCGATAATCACCCTTATCCAATCGGCGACATAATCCTTTCATCTACGTGGCATAACCATTAACCACTGAATGTGTCACTTCCGTACCTAACACCTTCCATAAATATATTCTAACTCGTTAACACGCATACACCTACGCAGGTATGAGCTAACCCCTTTCATCAATACTACATAAAAGTATATACCTCTCCTTTTTTCTGCCTTTTTAGCGACAAACATAATATTTCTTATACATGCCGATATCGTAGTTATTGAGAGTTTATTACGATTAAAATGAAAAATGTATGATATTGAATAGCGTGAATAAGAAATATTATTTTTTTCTGTAAAAAAGAGCAGAAGAAAAAGGAGAACTATATACTTTCATAATATTGATGAGAGGGTACATCGGAAGGACAATACAACAAACGAGGAGCAGGATAAGACATGGCGGAATGGGTGTAAGATATATAGATTGCAAGAATATTATGTAGACCCACTGTCTACTGACCATCTTTGCAACATTCTCTCGGTCGGTCCCGTGGGGGGACGAACGTCGCTGACGCGTGGCAGGCAATGCGACGACCGTGATGGAAGGCGAGGCCCGCGTGATTGCTGCGGGACACAAAAAAGAGGGTTTGCGGATATTTTGTGCATATCACTCTGCAGGCGTCTAGTCTCGCTTCGGCTTGTCTGCGAGTTCCCGCGGGTCCGGCGACGCTGACGTTCGTGTTTCCCAACTCCGATTATCATTCGCCCCTCCGTTAAAATCTCCATCACCGTCGTAACAAGCCTACAACGTCTTATAGTTTCAAGTGCCGTCAAGACCGAATCGATGACCACACCGGTACCGCTTACCGTTAACCTCCTCGTGTCGTCATCGTCCACGCGACCAAAACTTTCGGGCGACCGCCGAGCCAGCACAGTGTCTATCGCACCGGTCACCGATAGCAGTAGACTCCTACGAACCCGTCGTTTCCCCTGGCCCACGCCTCGTCGTTGTTCTAACTTAACCTTGCCTAACTGATTAGATCCCCAAACGAATTCTTCACTTTGGCTCCCTTTCGGTCACCTTTTGGTCCACCATTACAAATGTCCACAGCCGTTGATTTTTCGATACTATATATTGACTCGACGGTTCTCCGTTCAGTGACGAACGTAACGAAATATCCAACGACATCGTAAATATTTTCTTCCGCGGTGCTGTTGTTATCATCAAGTATAATGGTTGAAACGATTTGTTCTATTATTTATCATAAAAATGTGTCCACGACGTTATCTGCCATTTTACTGTACGATTGTTGCAAGTTTTTGTGAATGGGCTATGTGCACTATTATATGCACGTCTGAACTCTGAATTGCTAATCTAAGTTTATTGGAATATTGTTAGATAAGAAATATTAATTTTTATATTTTTTTCTAAAAGTTATTATTAAATCAAATTTTTTCTAAAAAAAAAAGATCATAGGCTCTATCACATAAGAACACATATGACAGATATAATGTATATATTGTAACAATATTATAAAGTGGAGGTCATTATAATATATTATAAACATTATTTTATTTTTTATTACAACCGTTTAGCTATTAAATGATGTGTAGGTATCGATCGTCAAGCAATATTAAGAAAAAAACTACTACTAATAATATGTATACAAGGATTATATATTTAAAATTTAAATATTATAAATTTCAATAAAATATACATTTATCTATTGAATTTATCAACATTTATTTAGGTCAGTTTAATATAATAATAATTAATAATTAATTTTATAATTATTAATTATAAAGATGAGCAAAATTAATTACAGAAAATTATTTAATTTTCAATTGTAAAATTATAACTATAAAGCTGAGTACCTACCTATATATGGCTATATATAAATTAACTAGTTTTTAAATTATATTCTTTTTTAAAACAAAACAAAATAATACACCATTTTTTTAGAGTTTTGAGTTTGTCTTGAATATTAAAACTATAATGACAAATTCAATAAATGTGTTATTAAATGTTATAAATTTTAAATGTAATCTTTTTAAGTTTTAATAAGTTTTAATCATTGATTAACCATAGTATTTGTTTGCCCAACACTATCGTCGTGGTCCTAACCCCCAGTACATTACCACCAAAATAATAAAAAGATTATTATAACGATACAATTAAAAATTGGCTAAAAGGAAACGTGATGTTTTATAGTTTTATATTCTGTAGTACACAGCCATACTGTTATACTGATGTATAAATAACAAATATATATGGAATAAGAATTTTCGCATGTTCTACATAACAATTATTCCGTACAGTGCAATTCACATATACGACAAATAAATAATAAATAATAATATGTATGTTACTGTTACACATAAAGGCTTATTTTTCCCGACAACAGTTGAATCGATACGCAAACCATTACGAAAAAAACCTTATAGATATTTAAATTTGCAGTGCGCATTTTCCATGCACTGTTTAATGTGACATAAATGACTAAAACGGAATTTACGAGGTTTTTGCTATGTCCCAACTGAGACGGGTTTTGTTGAATTATTCAAATTATCAACAAAACGTATTGATGAATTATATGAATTTATTTATTTATTGATACTGATGCGCCTAATTATTAGAAAATACATGACGTAATTTACGGAGCAGCATATGCAGCAAATGTTACATCACGGAATCTCTTTTTTTTATTTCATGTTGAGAAATTATCGAGTGAAGCAGCTATAAACCATCAACAGTTTTTCAGTTATTGCAGCCCATAATCAGGGATGAGATTTTATAATTATTTAAACCATACAAATACATGCTATATAATATTATGACCTTGAAAAATATTGTGAATAATATGCAAATAAAAATGAAAAAATATTTACAAAGATTAATCGATTAATTATGATGTTTAAGTATCATCTAGGTATCAATATTAATTAAAAAAACTAATGTAAATAATTTATTAATCTAGAAAAAAATTCCAAAATACCTATACTTATTTTTATATAATAGGTAACTGTGGTAAATAATAATATAAAACGTTAAAAGTAATAAATACGTGCATTTTAATAAAAATAAAACAGTATAATAATTATGTACCCTCATGGCCCATAAACACGATAAATCAACAACTTACAACACTGTATATTATTTTGATGTAAATACCTATTGTGAACGTAAATAAATGGAATTGATTGTTTTTGATATTATGAAGATAATAGATAGCAGCACATAACAGGGTTTAAGACACTTCCTTGAATTAAGTAAAGAACTGAAAAATATGTCAATACAGTGCAAAATAGATGTACCTATCATAAATTCATAAATTTGTATACATTTGTACACTCGTGACGTACATATATTTACCGAGGCGTTACAATTCGCAACCACTCTTTTGTTAAACGTATTTCTACGAAATCGCTCTTCAAAGGGATAGTAAAATAAACATTATATTATTGTGTCTTTGCTATTTAAATGATAATTTATAAAGTATACCAGGCAAAAAATATTAATAGGTACCTCGTAGTTAATAATATTAATAACTTTGTACATACACGAATACGTACGTAATAATTATATGGTGTTTATTTTATGTAATCGGAAAGTATAAAACTGTATTCGAAAAACAAAGATATAGTCATATAAGCGTATCAACCAAATTAATATTTCACACATATATCTGAACGTGATATTATTTAGTCGTTTGGTTGTGTTTTATTTTTTATGAAAATAATTAACGAACGAAATAAAAAGCGCAACTAATAAAACAGGTATAAGGTCATACAGGAACAATTATTTTGATTTTTTTCTTTTGAACGCTGAAAAAAAATGTATCCTAAAATGACAATTTGGTAGGGGGTGTTGCACCTTCTCTAGTTTATTTTCAACAGTTGTTTAAATCTTCCAAGAATCATACGTCATATTTTATTGCCCTACTGTCATTTGTCATGATGATAATTGCTTTTTTCTTTTTTTTTTGTACTCATGCCTATCTCGAGAGAGAATATAGAAGTCTACAATAAAATAAATTACAACACCACTATTAAATAATAGAATGATACCACTACCACAAATTAAAATAATATCATAATAATAGGACGTCAGTGCAACACTATATTTTGTTTTTTCTACACGGTCCACTGGCAACTCAGCAAATTTGTGTTAACTTGAACCTATCGCGTATTGTTAACTTTTTAATAATAGAATGAATTGACCTATTGTCAATTGCAACCCAAACTTACTGTGTTTAAATGAGTAAGTTTGATTTTTTACAGTATTTTAATTTCTCTGTTATATAATGATCATTTTCAAATCGCAATATATCACATGCGTAGTACCTACCTACACAGATAATGTTCTTATCTTCAAATTAGATGCCTAATAATAGTTCAATTCATTCTAATACTAAAGGTGACAACAAATTTTGTTTTATGATATTTGTATAAAATTGACAATGTATAGTGTTTGATTCTAATAGAGAAAACAAATGCTAAGTCATCTCCTTAAATAATCTAATAAATGTTTAATTATAAATATAAAATATAAATAGTTGACAGATAAATAACCATAATATGTTTTGTTTAGTGTATACTGTATAATAAGTATGGCGCAGTTCATTTAGTTTTGATAAATTATATTTAAAAATGATTATGCGTTATAATACAAACAAATACAAATAATTCTATTTGTTTTAGAAATTCTTGTACTAACCTAACCTCATATTCAAACAAATTGTGATTATGGCATAGGACTGTAGGTAGGTAGTAGGTACTATATCGATGTTGTCAACAATATTATTTGATAATGAATTCAGATGAGTGAAATTTAAAAATTTTATAACAAGGTTTTATTATTTGGTTAAAATATTTTGAACTTTTGACGAATATTATTAAGAGTGAATAGTCAATAATAATTTTTTTTTTTCAAAGAACAAGTTTAGTCATTATATTTTTATTGTTTTTCTTACTGTGAATATAAAATAAAGTTTACTAATTCCATTACTGTCATTAAATTACAATTACCAACTTCTGAATCGTTTAAAAAGATATATACTTACCGTAAAAGTTTGTAATAGCATTTAATTTATTTGTTGATGATTTCTTTTTTTTTTTATTTGGAAAATTATTATGTGATAATATCTTTTAATTATCATTAACCTGTTGCAAGTTGAAATTAATAGAAGAGAAGAATACAAAATAAAATATTTAGAAAATATGAAAATCGACAATAAATTAAGTAAATAAAATAATAATTCTGGGTTGCTATAAACATTTAATGAATCCGTTAAATTGATCTATTAAATTTTATTGAATCATTAAATTATTCAATTTTTCATGCAACCCGGTACAATATACAATATACATAGGTAGGTAATAGGTAATAATAATTCTAATAATAATTCTAATCTAGATATGATACAAGACATTTTACTATACATTTTTATCTGGTAAATAATCGATGACAAATATTTATTAGGTTAATTAACCCATTTGGTTTTCATTATTGAATAATATATATAACTTCTCCACGCTTAGTCACAGTAATTTTGTATGTGATCATATGAAATCATAAATAATTTTAATAATTTTATTGAAATTTATACATTTATACTAACTCATGTAGTTATGTTTTTCAACTAAATTTATGAATCAATAAAATAAAATATATCCATTAAAAAATAATAATATTAAACTATTAAATGATAAATAAACTAAACAAATCGTATACCTAATAAAAATTAAAAATTGAACTGATGAAAACAAATATAACCTACTTTTTTTTTTTATCCCCATAAGTATTATCCGTAGCACAATTATTCAACAATTTATGCTAATCATTTATGAATGCATTTTTAATCCATACACTTTGTTTGCATTACTGTTTATTTTTCTAATATGATCGAACTTATATATTTAATATACTATACATTTTAGTAATATAATAATATGCATTTAAACTAGTTTTATATAATTTATTATCATAAAAATCTAAATCACATTAGCTATATGCTTATGCATGTGCATGATTATTGTCTATTAATTATTTATTATCATTTATCTTGAGAAATAAGAGTCAGTTTTTTATTGTAGTAATTAACCTTTTAGTATTTTTTTGTATTTTATATTATTATAAAATTTTTGCACCTGTTATTTAATTTTGGATTAGTTTTATTTTTAACATTGTTATTTTTTGATTTACCGTATTAATTTTCAATTCCCTATAAAACACGACAATATAGTGTTGTGACAGTGATAAATTATCAATAGGTTTAAGAATAAAAATTAGGGTATGATAACTATAATAATATAAGTAAGTCGTAAGGATAATATTTTGATGAATCAAATTATCTAATTTATAAATTACGTAAAAGTGTGTTTGGTTCGCGAGGTTTTTCGATAAATAGTAATCTATATACGCAATTAAGTGTTGGAGCCATTTGCATTTAAATGAGCATTTGATTGCGTTCTTTAATTATATAAATTAGTAACCAGACAACACTCAAGTTCCAATGCATTCAAACAACGGCATTGACATATTTATTAGTTCAGTAAGTTATACATGAATATAGTATGGCAAATATAGATAAATCATTAAAATAAAACATCTTTGCCGGTGAATTTTGAATAATAATTATAATCATACTTTGACTTGAACACTTAACTTCTGACACGAGTCATGTATCGTTTGATTGGTGTTATTATTAGAATTGCCCACAGATGTAATAATATACCTGCAATATAATAGGTATAGGTACATAATATCTATATATATATATCTTGTGCTTCTATATTGTTCTGTGATAATATACAGTATAATTTAATAATAATAATATGATATCGACCTTGATTGGCTTGATTGGTATCTAAATGATATTTAAATTAAATTTATTATCAATTATTTTTCAAGCATCCATTTTATAGGTAGGTATAGATACGTCGTACGTGTTTGACTATCGGTCGAACAACTCGAACAAGTATTCAAAAATCACTTTGGATAAAACTCAAATGCACTGTATACGGTATTATGTAAAATATAACGAAATACAAATTAATATTCTTCATTCGATATGATAAAATACGTACCTGTCGTACCTATACACTTTATTGGATATTTACTGTTGAACATTTCTTTTCATTTTTAAAGTTACTCATTAACATATACATTTACGAATAAGTAGGTATATGATGAATATTCCGTATTCGAACGCTTTACAAACACTGCGAACGTTTTTGTTTGCCTTGAACATTAGTGTGATACGATAACGGGCGAATGCTGACTATAATAATATTGCGACTCAGATTTGTCGCGAATCGCTCCGGTCATTGACAAATGGCGAATAGCTAACATTTGGCAACATTCTCAGCTGTTTGTCATAACACGTGGTGTTGGATTGGTACATCGAACAAACATACCACGACAAAGTGTTGAGGCCAAAATTGAGGCATGATTTATTTTAGTGTTAAAAAGAGATCCGCTCGAGAACTTGCGGTAAATTGTATACATGAGTGCGCCTCGACGTGTGGGGATTTTGGGGACAAAATCATCTAAGTCGTCGTTTACGGTTCCCGGACGACGCCATTATTAAATGATTTAAAACATCTTACATCGTATATATGCAGTATTTGGTATACGTGAAATGGGAATTTGTGATTTATAAGTAACAGGCGGAAAGGCTTTCACTTCCAAGTACATTTTTGCATAAACATATTTAACTAATAATAACACTTATGGGCTTAGTAACATTTTAGGAAAATCAAAATACAATCGATACTATTTATTTTACAGATAATTAGGTATATCATCATGTATTATGTAGGTACATTGGGCATCAAATCTTTGTCTTTCAATTTGAATCAATGACATATTAAATTATTTTTATCGATATTTTAAATACATTAACTATATAAATGTCTAAAATAAATATTGAATAGGTACTTTAAAATAAGTTAACATTTTAAAAATAATATTCTATTCAATGCTAAGCACAATTAAGCACATGCACAATTTTGAAAGTTGCTACGCACGTGGCACCTCTTAAGTATAGAAAGGCACTGGTGCCAGATTTGAAACATGAAACATCTGAAGACAACAGGGCGTATCGCAACAAAATCTAGTAAATCTAGTATTCAGATATTAAATAATTTAAGATATTTTTCGGCATCGAACAATACCTATGTGGCAGTGAAGTGTTTGTGGATTTATCAAGTTTAGGCGCACAAGTAACTTTAATAAATCGTTAAACAAAACCAAGAAAATGTTTTGTTGTACCTATAGTTAAATAGCTTTAAAACAAAAGGTATGCTGATAAAAATTTGATCAACACTATATTTATTCACTTTTGTAGTGGACTTGGGGAATGTATGGTTACGAAAGATGAATTTATATAATATGATGCGAAGTGACGTACAAATTTCGGACCTGGTCGTTGTCGTATTAATTACATGCTAAGTATTAATTTAGAAACAATTTCCCAAAATATGCTTAATCTACCCCCCCATTTTTTTTGATACTACGTCTAAATAAAAAGCAAGCTAAAAAACAAAAGTTGGTATGCAAATAGGTAGGTACATGCAAAATATTTAGGTACCAAATTTTTTTTTTTAAATACTTATGTGGGATAAGGGGCAGGGACATGTAAATTTATAAAAAACGAATCTGGCATGTTCATGGACATTATAATGCGAAATCTATTTGTAAATAAATAAATGTCCCAATTTACTAGGAAAATGCTGGAAAAACGTATCTCTGGTTATTTGTTATTCTAGCTCACTAGAGTTATTCTTTTTTTTTAGTTATAACAATGTTTCTAGTGATCAACAATCAACAAGTCGATGTAGTTAATACTGACTTAAAAATAACATTATTGACACTTTTGACCACATCATATTAATAGGTAAGGTTAAAACATTGATGTTGGAAACCCTTTTCTATCGCGGCTTTATTTTTATCTGACGGATTATCATACCTAAATGGTAAAAATCGATAATTAATCTCAAATCTAGTATCGGTATCATTTGTACCTCAGGAAAAACATATTTTGTCGCCTTTACTTTTTAAAATTTTTATAAACGATATAGAAAATATTTCAGATATTTTAGATTTTCGCTCTTTGCGGACGATTAAAAGATTTATTTTCCTGTGTCATCTAGCAATGACATTAACAATCTTCAATTAGATCTAAATCAAACTAATGTACTGCTAATGCAATTTCTATTAATATATTAAAATGTGTGTATATTTCTTTTTATTTTCATCGACCGTTATTGGATTTCATATTCATGATATTTATATAAAGAAATAATAAAAGTGGATCAAGTTTGTAATTTAGGGATAATTTTTTCTAAAGACTTAAGTTTTAGTTAACAGCATATTAATTCAATTTATATCAAAGTTCTTGGAGTACTCGGCTTTTTCAAAGAAATTGTGCTGAATTTTAATATATAAATTGTTTTATTGCATTTTATTGTACATTTTGTAAGGTAGATTTTAGAATTTGAATGTGTGATCTGAAACCCGTTTTCGTCTAATTAAATTGAAAAACTCAATAAATCAAAAAATAAGTTCTATTCATATTTTTTGGTATGCTTTATAGCCTAGGCATCTGAATCGATGTCTGATATCGCTAATCACTCGTATAAATTATTATGATGTTGTATTAGTGTACATTGTACAATTGTATTAATGGTTAGATAGATTGCTCTTCGATTTTATCAGAAATTGGTTTCAAAGATTTGGCTTTTAATTTAAGGAATAAATTTACCTTTCATCCCTTTGGCTTAAAAAATTATTTCGTTAATAGTTCGATATGTAGTTTGCCCAAATACTGCAATGACCTAATTAACTTTGATTTTAAGTTCTACTCTATTAACAAACTTGGTTTAGCGTAAAAATTCTAATCTCTTTAATTTGTTTGTGTTTTTCCTGATTATTAAGTAAAATTCTAGAAATTATAATTTTTTTAAATATAATAGGGATTACTTCAGCAATAGATTATATATTACTGTATCAATTGTATCGATTATTGTTAAAATATTATTTATATATAAAAAATAATAATAATATATTAGTTTATTTTACAATTTAATAATGAAATGCTTAAAGAATAATAAACACTGTTTCTAAAAAAAAATGTTTATATTTTTATTATAATTTGACAATGAATGGAAATAATATATTTTTAATTTTATAACTACTTAGGTATATATAATTGTCAAGTTTTTATTTACATTTTATATTATGTCAGCAATTCAAAGTCATAGTTTGGTATTTAATAGGATGGTTATTAATGTATTAAAATATATTTCAACTGTAATTTTAGAAAATGACAAAATGTGACTAATACACGAATACATTATCATCAGTAACATTTATACACTTAATATACATAATGTATCAAATAACGTCATATCTAATATTAATACATCATATTAAAAAAAAGTGAGCACAACACTGAAGTCTTCAACAGTAAACAATGGTATAAAAAATCTGGTCACTTGTCACTTATATACCTTCTTACATTTTACTCAAAGTACAACACATTTTTTTTATGTATTGAAGGTAAATATTTTTAATGGACTAAGTGAAGTAAAATACATTTTAACTGTAACACAACATGCTGTACATTAAATGTTAGAAGGTACCTACAATCAATACATTTTAATTTTAAAGGTGTTTATATAAGAGACGAATATTATATTAAAATATAAAACGTGCTATGGAGAAAAATTATATTTCCGTCCTGGATAAATAGAGGTATACCTTGCGAAGTATTCATCTGTGTATTACATGTATAACGGATTAGTTTATACGTGGAAGTTGCTCAGTGTATATAAGGAAGTTAAAAGATAGTACTTTGAGATTAAAAGTGTAAAAACCGGAAACCTCATAGACAAAACGTGTGATATAAATACTGAATATTCTTGTCAGTCTTGTTCACCGTCCCATATGCAAAGTAAGAATTTTTATACTTCAGGCGAAATGTAGAAAAATTATATCCTTCCTCCACCTGTTATCTTAGTTGGGCACTACCATAGGGAATTTGAGGTTTTTTTTATTATGCCTATAAAATATACTATAATAGTGTTAAATATGTGATGTGCAATTTTTTAAAAATAATCATGCGAGGGGGGATACGATAACCGAAATTCTCCCTCCGTAATTTCGTCATTGCATGTCATACGTTCATTATATTGATGAAGATAGTGAACGATGTGATCGGAATGAATCAAATGAAAAATAAATAATTTCAACATGTGAAATTAAACCTTAGATTATTAATTAAATTATTTAGTAAGTCGTATAAAACTAAAATACTAACTGTACAAAATTAGAAACATTTTTGATATTAAGTAATTTTTCTATAGCTTTGTTGAAATTGAGATAAAAGATAATGATACCTTAAGAATTAGTAAGTTTATGCTTAGACGCAACTTTAATAAATTAATAAGTAAATTAATTTAGATTGCTTAATTGATGTTGGTTACTTAGATTTTATAAAAAAAAAAATTTCTTTAATAAATATTAAAACATTTCTATAAGTTATGCAACAAAAATTTAAAAAAATTATATTCAATCGAGAATTTTTGCATGTTTATAATATAATAATTATATATAATCAGAACATTTAATAAGTTATGGAAACGATCATTAGACTAATTGGAACTGTTATACAATTATATGATATAATTAATGAGATTATTAAATATTTTACATTATTAATGTGGTACAGCAGTGTAATCTGTTATTACTTCATGTAGTTATTCAAATATGCATAACGTAATTAAGAGTTTCCATATAGGTACTTATTGAACACCTGGTATTTAAATATAATATAAAGCATATTATGCAAACTTACTGTATACATATTTTGTTATATTACAGCCTTTACGAAACTGTCAGTGTGGAAAATTACGCTGATGCCATAGGTATATTTTAATTTTCTAATAAATTGGAAAATTATGTAAACATCAAGATAATGATTAGGTACATTAATGTCATGGATCAACTTAATTATGAACAATATAAAAATGTAAATCATAGCTAGAGTTTTGATTTTCCAAATTAATAGAACTATTTACGTAGTTAGCGCCATTATAGAATCCAAAAAAGGTTTTCTTTGAATTCTTGACTTTTGACAAATTAATATTTTCGAGTCTTATCGGATTATACATATATTTTTTTTATTTGTGAATAATTGCAAAATTGATATTAAGAACAATTTAATTTTCATTAACAATGTATTTCGTTGTTGTATAAGGTTATATAACAAATTGTATATTCAAATGGGTTTTATAAATTATTCTAAGAGAGGTAGGAGAGAAAGGCGGTAAATTTTAATGTGCCTATATGAGTGGAAAAAAATACATCACCGAGTTTCACGCTATACTTATTTTACTTGATAGTCTCGTAAAGTCTTAACTTTATAAATATAAAATAAATATACATGATCATTTTAAAAGTGAGCTTAACTAGCCAAAATTTAATAAGGAATCAATTATTTTGTTATAATAGCCTCTGTTCCATCCATAAATGAATACAAATACATCCACACACTGCAGCATAAGAGTACATTTTTCAAATATTGTTTATTGTCAATATATATATATACCTACGTGATAGGGTTGTTGTCGTCACTCTTATACCGGCTAACCAGCGCCGGATAGGCGAGGTATCGGCCCACCGAGTTTTAGGATTTTAACCGGCCCTAAAAATGTTAGCGGCCCATTTTTAAATAAAAAAATGTCATTAATTCATATTTATATACATTTTTGAGCAGTTAAGAGTAACAGAGTTTGGGGTATTCAAATATTTACGGCCATATATTGCTAAGTCGACCTAAGTTTTAAGCGGCCCAGCGAGTTTAACTCGGTAACTCGCCGAGCCTATCCGGGCCTGCGGCCAACAATCGTCTAAATCACGCAACTCATTAATTTGTTTATTATAAATAAAAAATAGAATATGATATAACTCGACTATAGCTTGAAACGTGCTTCAAATAATAGAATTATTTGAACCTACATTTTATCTAGGGTTCAAATTTAAATTGATTCTTAAATAAAACGACACCAAAAGAGAGAAAAACAAACTTAATAATATATATTTGGATGAATCGTCGTACTGTTGTACAGCTCATATAGCTCGTATGTTAATAAAATTGTGTAAATCCTTTGCAATCTTAAATTCTTAGACCAAAAAATGCCTTAGCAATATATAGTGTTTACAATATTTCATATACAATTTGACAAAAAAATGGTTAGATTTTATTTTGTTCAACGATTGTTATATAAATATAAATATAGAATGAATGTGTTAAATTTAAATTCAATGATATATTATTATTTATTGTTTACGAAAAATGATTCTTAACGCAGACGGTCTGTCTGCCTATATGAAAAGTATATTTCATGATATGTTTTCGATATTTTTACTAAAGTAATTTATTATACTACTAATAGTATTTATAGTAGATTGGTTTCTGGCGAACATATTGTATTTTTTATATTATTAATATTTAATTATAAAATTTATTATAAATAATACAAGTTAATAATATAAAAATATACTATAAATTTATAATAATTTATACGTATAAATGTCCCCCTGAATATTCTTTTTAAATTATTACAGGATAATTACCGAACATCGTTATTCATCGTTTAAATATGTAATTCTTCAAATTTGAACTTATTATAGGTAATAATTATACGTCTATAAAAAATAAGAGTTATTTATAAATATTTTTAAAATTTTTGATTTTAGTATGAATGACCTTCTTATAAGGAATGTTGTATTACATAAAATTGTGTCGAGTTTTTATGAATTTCTAATTACAATATAGTTAAAAATTTCATCACTGTTCTAATTATAACATGTAAAAAAAACTGTGTCCATGTATTTTTAATATTTTTATACAGATACAAGAATACCTTATGTAGGATGATCATGCGTATTACATTTTTAACTTTTTC
>VUJU01004423.1:0-18794 GCA_009835225.1 Aphis craccivora
GCAGGCGTCAGCCATTTATGTTCATCATAAAGTTGCACCACTGATTAATAAATGTTGTTCGCGTTACCAGACGTGTTAAGCAATTATTTAATCAAATAATATTATTCTATTTGCCCATGAACGCATAATATTTTATGAGGCAATCATAATAAATGTATACATACCTATTATGTAATGTAATTGACATGTAAAACAATTATTCAACTACAGCCGCTAATTTGGAATACAAAACCAAACCGACATTTTGCAAATGCAGCGTACCTAAGTGAAAATATGAACTGCACTTGATCGCGATTGCGCTTTTACGAAATTTAAAAGCAAAGCTTAACACGATTTTTTAAGAAAAAAAAATACTGTTATGAATGTTTTTTTTTTACAAACATTGGTCTTCGCAAATTGGTATACGTATGTATGATAAATAACGCTGTGTATTGTAACCAAGTTTACTATCTATTTGAAAAATATATTTGTTCGATCGCAGTAAACGTTTGTGTAACGATGAGCACTAGACGTTCCGAAAACTAGAAATTCATAAATCCTGTTGAAGTCAATGTGCTAAAAATAATCCATCGATCGTCATTAGACGAGATTTGATTTATTTGTCCTAAACTATTGCTACTCTTAAACTATTTAACAACTTTCACTTAATCGTATAAACAGTACCTACTTTTAAGGAATTTTACTACACCATAATTATAAACCATTTGAATGCTTATAAATTACTTGATAGGTAGTGTATTTTTATTTTTAAAAAGTGAACATACATAAGTTAAACGCTGGATTTTTTAATCATTTTATTTGACATAAACGGTATATGTTATTGTTTTTATTATGATAAATCTAATGATTTTATTAGTTAAATTAATAGTCAATTTTTGTTAATTTTATCAGCAGGATAAGTACATTTCTAACAAAATAGAGTTAAAATTAGTGTGTACTCATACCACTTTAAAGACAATCTTAATTTACTACGGTTTTCTGAAAACAAGAACTTAAAATATGATATGTGTGAACGGATGGGTATTGGAAACACAGGTAAAGTAAGTCGGCTTTGAAAATTCACCGAATATCCAATTTCTCGTCTATCATTATAAAAAACCATATCCGTAGACTCGGATACTCGTCAGCTACACGGCGTATCAAAGTTAAGTATCAAAAAAACGGTGTTTAGTACTTATAACTGAAAAAAGGTGATTTTAATTGGAATCCGGCGATAAATATTACACTTGACTGCCTGACAGTCGATTTTGTGAGCCACAGTTTTTGAAAATAATTTCCGACAATATTAGAGGTACTGAGGAAACACATACCATTTTCAAAGCTCTATGACCAAAACGTTTTTTATGAATCTTTGAACATGGGTACATTTGATTTACCAAGAGATTGTAGTGTAATCCTGCTGTAAATTAAATCTTATACTTATTTAATAACATTAAAAAAAAATTGATTGTACTACACAAGTACCAAGTAAAAGCATAAAAGATATTGTAAATTATATCTATTTAACAAATACCTCATACCATCTTGCTATCATGACATATAGATTCTTGACTTCAAAATAATTTATGTTATATAATATTGAAATATAATAATAATATAGTTTTTTCAATAATCCAATTTCAAATTCCAACATAAAATTATTTTTTTTACAAAATTATAGGTAACTTTGTACTCATGAAACGTTTGTAATTTTCGTGGGACAATTAGTAAATATTTTTGTTTTAAAACATTTTTTTGACATTTTATGTCTTTACTTTGGTATATAGATTTGAAAAGCGTTACTGAAATAGCGTTACCTAAAAAGCGTCACGCTCTGCCTTGCACCAAGAATCTAAAAGTGATGTGTTATGTTACGGTTTCCCTGGTTGCCCCTGGTAACGGGAAATTATCTAATATAATAATATTCTAATATAAATTATGAATCGAAAAGTGTAACGATTAGTCTGTGATAGATCGTAGTTCATTTTATGTGAGACATAAAATGTCTCACTTCATTGCAGATTCGTATGCAATATGGCATAATTTTTTTTTTTGATTTTTAAATTAATATTATATTATATTTACGTTTTAAACCTTGTACCAAATTCAACCCTTTTCATCTAATGTCATTGTGAACATTTCGACGTACTGTATTACTGTAAATGACGTATAATTAAATGGTAATTAAAGTCTTGTACACTCGTATACACAGGCCGTGTCAAATTTTATGTAACAACTGTTGTTTATTAACTTATGATGACGACTATGCACGGATTTTGGTTAAGTTACACACACGCAAACTGTGGGTTTTTTGAATTTTATTATAAAGGAATGAACACACCACGCATTAGAAAATGCACATGTATATTTTAAAATATAATATAATTTAATGATATCACTAATTTTAAGACAATAACGCTGTTGTTATGGATAATATATTATTATAACTCAAAATCTAAATACTGTGAACTATTTGACTTGGCAGCTCAATTTGACCAATAGTTAATGCAAATTTACATTGCTTTACTGGTATCTGATGACTATAAAATAATAAAATATCCATATTTCATTACGTATTATATTTTAATCTTCAAACAAACTAAACAATTTATTATGTAAGTTTTAATTTATTTTATAAAATGAATAATTTGATGTTAATCATAATTTTTGCTTATTTTTTAGAAAATAAATTTTGTTTTCTTTCAAATTTCAACTGTAATTAGTAGTTCTAATTTTTTGTTCAAATATCTATAACAACATTGGATGAACAAATACAATTTGTTATTTTGGTTAGTCACAGCATAGTACATCTCACCTGATAACTTAATAAGGATATTCTTGTCGTATGCGGTCTACCGCACACTTGTCATCTACTACACATGTTCCTATATGTCATACGCGGTTTACCCCACGTCCACACACTTTTTATCTACTTATGATCATTTTCAACTATTCGATGGCAATGACAATTAAGTTTTATCTTAACGATGTGATTTCTATATCAATTGTAAAATGAATTTATGTCGTGACATACCGGTAGCTGCTTTTGAAAAAAGAAGGAAAATGGTGGGTACAAATACTATTGTTCAAGTCGATGAATCTTTAATGCGTGGTAAAAGAAAGTCTAACAGAGGACGATTATTAGGGGCTAATATTGCTACTGAAAATGTGGATGTAAACGAGGTGAGCGACGAAGAGGAACCTGGTTTTAGAACCTAATAAAAATTATGGAAAAAAACTTTTCGCACCGTCACGAAGCTATTGAAATGTTATCGTTAGCTGGCCGTACGAAACTTGCGGCGGGTAACTGATATTATATTATTTATAGTAATAAATGGTACACAAATTAGAAGGTGTGCACTTGTGACACTAAAAGATGAACTTATTATTGTTGATATATAAAAAATAAATGAATAATAGTGATATCAATGGGGGATATGATCATACCTTTCAACCTACTGAGCGGGAATGGCGATATACAAAAAATGCGTAAAAACATAAATAATAACACTGCGAACATTTGGGGCCCCGATGGACCACTTGGTGCGTGCCTGCAACGTGGTCAAGTATTCGGTGGACCACTGTCGCCAAAGGAGAGTGGCACCTACTAGCCACGACAACGGTTCACGGCGGAGAAAACTAGGTCCTTCCCTATAGAGAGTTAACGACGCAAGCTCAGATGGTAACATACCTCGGGAAGCACAATCGGCAGGGTTATCCGCCGACGAAACATGCGACCAAATACAACCAGGGAGGAGCGAGTTTATTTTGTGTACCCGGTTGGATACATATACCTTAAACGTTTAATGGCGGTTCACTAACCATGACAGTACGATCGTCGAGTCCGTCCATGCATAGACATCGACGATGTGAAGTTGTTGATCAAGAGTGCATTTGACGCGGTACATCCAACGTGCCAGCAACTCGGCGGCGTTTAACTCTAACCGTGGGATAGTTAAAGGTTTGATTGGCGCCAGCTTCGTTTTTGATCCAATCAAAGAAATCCGAGCTTCATCCCGGTCGTCCAGCACGTGAATGTATATGACAGCGGCGTACCCGTGTTGTGACGCATCACAAAAGCCCAACAACAAACAGGAGGCGGCGGACCGCGTGTTGAAAAAACGGGGGATTTTTATCGGACGTAAAGACGGTAGTGATTTAATGAATGTAGTCCAATCTTGTTGAATGTCACGAGGAAGTGGTTCGTCCCAGCCAAGTTTTTCGAGCCATGTCCGTTGCATAATATGCTTCGCATAAAAGGTGGCCGGCGAAAATAGACCCAACGGATCGAAAATTCGTGCGATCATCGATAATACACCGCGTTTAGTGTAAACCGGTGGTGACTCATATCGGAGTGCACACCCGAAAACATCCTCAGTCGGCTGCCATTGCAAGCCAAGAACCTTGATGCCGCCCCCATCCACAGTGTCGAAAGGTAAAGGGTCCGTAGCACACGCCGAAGAAGGTACGGCGTCGAGAACCGCGGGACAGTTAGACCATTTCTTAAGCTCCGAACTTGACTTTCCGAGCACGGTGATTAAGTCACGTTGAAGCAATAAAATATCGTCGATTGAATCTGCCCCTACACAGATGTCGTCGACATATGTTTGCTGCAATATCGCCTGATGTACAGTTTCATATCCTGCGCAGTCTTCCATCAGCAATGGCGGCTAACACACGGAGCGCTAAGAACGGGGCACAATTCAAGCCGTACGTCACCGTATTCAACTCATACTCGACGAGTTGGTCTTGCGGAGACGCTCGCCACAACACGTGTTGTAGCGGACGGTATTCGGGCGCCACCAATACCTGCCGATACATTTTGCAAATGTCGGTGGTGAACGCCAACTTGTGTACTCGTAAACGGGTCAAGATGTCCACAATATCCTGTTGATGCTTAGGACCCTAGTGGAGACAACTATTTAGCTACGTCCCGATTTTTAAATCACCGTTAGACTGTTGACATACTGCATGGTGGGGGATAATGTATCGCCCTGGAGTGGCGGCCACCGACATGTGACCGAGTGACAAATATTCGGACATGAAATCACGGTATGCGTCACGCAGTGTGGTATTGGCGCTCAATTTACGTTCGAGTGATTCAAAACGCCTAAGTACTATGGAACGCGAACCGGGAAAGTTCAATTGTGGTACCGGTTTACGAATCGGAAGCGGCACTTGAAAGCGACCGGACGGCAAGCGACTATGTTCGGCACGGAATTGAGTCTCGCACCAACCCTCGTCAGTGAACGATGACGGTGTTGTGTCCGGTTCTTCGACAGTCCAAAATTTACCCATCATATCTTCGATGGAGGTCGATAATGACATTGGTGTGGTGAGATGACAAGTAAGCTCCGCCGGGAGTGGCCCGATGAGGACCCATCCGAATATCGAGCTAAACGCCGTAGGTAACGATTCGTCGATTTTGACTTTCCGACCGTCCAAAATTACGGAGAATACATCAGCACCAAGTAACATATCAACCGGTCGAGTTACGTGGAATTGAGGGTTAGCTAATGTCAAACTGGAAAAGCGGTCTCTTATATCCGTAGGGAGTGAGGTGCGTGGCATGTCACTCGTAATGGACGGCAACACCCACGCCTGGACAACGAGCTCGGGCTCGGATGCGAACCGCGGTCGTACATGATACTCAACGACACCATTGACGCTGATGATGGCGTGCCGGATAAACCACTTACGGGCATAGTCCACGGACGGGGCCTGAACCCCAGGCGAGTTGAACACGCGACCGTCATCGCACTGATCTGCGACGCGGAGTCCGCCAAGGCGCGGACGGTTTGCCACGTGCCAGCCCTATCACGGGTATGAATTAACGCAGTACCTAACAAAACGGTCGGTATCGCACTCTGGTGTGACGATAACGATGCGACGCAACATGACGCTTCCCCGGCGTCTTCGCTGTTTTCAACCCCGTTTTCCTTATGCGTAGACGTGGCACCATGTAAAAGCGTATGGTGCTTTTTGGAACATGTTTGACGTCTTGACTTCGATGGACAAGCCCGAATCCAATGATTACCACTGAGGCAGTTAAAACACAATTTATTGTCATGGGCCCACTCATTCCGATCGTCCAAGGACCACGATCGAAATTTTGAACACTTGCTGATGGTGTGCGAATCAGAACAACACGGACACGATATGGTCGAATCACTAGAGCCGTTAACTAGTGGCTTAGCAGCAACCAAAACCACAGGATTACGTTGTCCCGACCGAAGGTTAGCAGCCGGTCCCGTGATAGGGGACGCCTTCGACTTATTACTGGTTTTCTTCGATTCACCGACATTCTCTAGCACCGTTATGCGACCACGGATGAAGTCTAACAACTTATCGACGGGAGGATAAGTTACGTTGCTGGACATGGTAGATTCAAACATCTTCCGAGTACCGAGCGGTAACGTGCGAAAGGCTAAGGAAAACAACATGAATGATCCGAGGTCGGGGATATCCAGTGCGGACAGTAACGAAATATTTTCCTCGAATGTTGTCAACAAAGTGGTGAGATCATGCAGCGATTCCTGTGACGACGACGAAGCATTTAACATTTTTTCGATCAATGACGTCGCGACCATACGGAGTCGGTAAAACCATGATGTCAACGTTGACCACACAAGTTTGTACTTTTCGTCAGACGCGGGTATGCTACGAACAGCGTCCAGTGCAGCACCATGCAAGCAACCAATTCAATAATATAGCTTGTCGATATTTGAGAGTCCCTGGCGGACATCGACCAACGCCTTGAACCTATAACGAAATTTCGGCCACAGGTGGAAATCACCTCCGAACTTCGGTAGAGGGATCTCAGGGAGTACTTTGACAGTAACTTCTGTAGAATCATTTTCATTTCTCATGATTGTTAGTGAAGTAAATACGTCTTCATGCCTTCTATTTTATGCGAATGTCGCCATTTTGTTTGACGTAACGCACCCCCGATGGTATAATACTATAATAGGTGGTTCAGATTAACCTGAAAATATAATTTAGGTTTAAAATATTTTATTGACGGATAATTTGAAAACTTTTTTTAAATCATAAATTATATAACTGAACATTATATACCTATTGCAAATCTCGCTTATTATTTTAATTTTTAAAAACGTAGCTCGCTGTATAGTATGTATTATGAGTAAGTCACTGTAATGAACGTTTTAAATTTGAATCTAAAAATAACTCATTGTATAAAACATTTGGAAAATTATTGAAAATTCATTTAAACGTAGAAAAAAAAGTGTGACAATTCAATTTCAGCATTATTAGAATATTGTATGACTACTTTAAAACAAAATTAGATGTGTAATGTGTAAACGAAGAATATAACGATTTTAAAAAACCCAATAAAAACATTATTATCTAAGGGGACTTAACAACTTTATATATAGCCTTATAAGTAGGTATATTATAAATTTTTTTAAACTGTTTTATCTCTAATACGACTTATGTCCTACCCATGTGTTATTTATTTATTTTGTTATTAATTTCTATGGATTAAAACCAAATACTATATGTATAGTATTTGATAAAAAGTAAATGAATATTTTATTTGTTCTTGTATGAGGCTAAATAAGATAATATGGTAGACTGTAGCATTCTCCAGGCTCCTTGCAACTTCATCTGATTTGAATATTCTCATTATATTATATTATATTCTCCCACGAATATCTGCTTTCTAAAGGCTTGATTGTATCTGCTATTGAAAGTATTTTGGAATACCATACTTGTTTTATGAATTTGAAAGTAGTCATTGTTGTTTCAGTTGAGAAGGATTTTATGCTGTGATATATCTTGTTGTCTCTGAAATATTTTGTCTAGTATGGGTACTTAAATCATTAAGGTATGATCCATCATACAATAGTATAGTATAGTTTTTCGAGGCAATGGGAAATGGGAAACCTATGACGATACAAATAACAAATTCAACAAACTAAACAAGCATTCGATGTAGAATTTTTAATTTATACCATATGATGCATATGAACTGATTTTTAAAATTTTAGTAAAAACAATTTACAAGAAGTGGGTAAGTGGGTACCGCTCTGCTATACATTAGGTGCCATATATATCATTATTATATATTATAGGAATTTAAATCTAATGATAGGTATCATTGTATACGAAAAACGATTCTGAACGGAGATGATTTGTCAGCCTAGGATATAAATTCCAGTGTTAGTAAAAAAGGTGGTTTATGTTTTAATGGCCTGAATACATCAAAATGTAAGCTAAGCTTATGAAAAATCTTGTATTAAATTTTCAACTCTTAGCTACTTATACAAAAATTTTTATGAATTATACCTACCTACAAAATAATTTGCAAATATTAACTTATACTTTTTGAATACCTAATAACAAATATTTAAAATCGTTTGAGGATAAATCGTTATCGTTACGCTATTATCTAAAACTTTAACATTCAAACACACTTAAAATTTGTCCTATAATGATGCTTCGAGTTTTCTCTATAACTACTTGAAGGAAAACTTATTGTTTGCATTTTTAATCTTTAGTTGTAAACATAAAAAATTTTATGATTTTTCAACTTCAAATTATTTGCAAATACACGTGTTTTGACAGATTTCGTAAAAATTTGAATTATAAACGCTTATAAAAAAATATGTGACTACGATTTTTAATTTTTTTTAGTTACAATAAGAACAACTCATAAAGACCCTTGTATTAAATTTTTAAAATTGTTTGGTCATCTAAAATTTTTTTATCGACACTTCAAAAAAATTTCTCAAAAAATTCGAAAATCTCAGTGGTCTATAAATAACTCAAAAAAAGTCAAACATTTTTGAAAATTTATCTGTATATAGATAACACTAATATAAACATTTGGTGAAAATTTCAAGTATTTAAAGTGATAAGTTTTTGAATTGCAACCATATAAAAAAATCGATTTGGTCGAAAAACCTGTTCTTGTTTATGCCAACAAACAAGACATGAAAGGTGCATTAGCCTCCGCAGAGATAAGCAAACATTTAAACCTGACTTCCATTAAAAAACAACATTTGCATATTCAAGCTTGTTGAGCATTGACTGGTGAAGGGTACGTGATTTGATAGATTAATGTAATTGAATATAAAAAATAATTTTGATACTATATATTTTACATACTGTTTCAAGGTCTGGAATGGATATGCAAGCAGTGCTAGTTTTCCAGTACTGTGCCAATAAAGGCTAGTCAACTGTCGGTAGCCAGTACAGGTGCAATCCTGCACCCATTGTAAGTAACGACATAAATCATAGATTTCCGTTTGGGTAACGATAAATTACCTCTAAAGAACTGGATAGTTAATGGGTAAAGCACATGTAAACGGCAGATCGTACGCTGCACTAGCACCTAAATATAATTATAGAAACATTTTCAGTCTTTATCCTAGTATTAACCCTATTTGATGTCCTTATGGCTATCTACATACTGCCATGATTAACTAAATCATATGCATACTGTTACGTATTATTATAATTATTTATAAGCGTAGTCGGTAGTCTAGTCATTTTCCCGCTTAATTTTCAAATTTTGGCCAATACCTTGAAAGTTTACGTCATATTATTATGCAATAAATTAAGATTTGTTCATTATTCCATGAATGCGCTCACAAAATGGATTTACCTAAGTATTATTGCTATCATATTTTAATATTTAGCCATGACCATAGCTATTAAAATGGTATTATATTATTTTAGGAGCGAGTTCTAACCTGAATAGATAACAGTGTTTCGTGTTCTCGTGCTGCACCATCTTCGGTACTTATAAATACATTTATACATTATAATATAATATATACGTTATGTTATTAGCCAATATTAGGTACTGTTATAAACCATATAAAAATGTAAACAAAATTAACTGACTGGCTATTAAAATGTGTGTAAAAACCTGTCATGAGACTTGAAAGATCGTCCTCTAAACATAATCTGTATAAATAATGTGTTAAAATAGTTTCACATTGCTTAGCAACTTTAAATACTTAAAATTTAGTTAATATTTAAAACATATTTATTTTTTCATTGTTGACAAAGTAAAATTAATTTAATATTTATAACATCAACAACCAAGTATGAAAAAAGTAATCAATTTGATTTAAAATACAATTTTTTGATATCTAGTACTAACATAAATAAACGAATGTAACAGGTAGTATTAGTAGAACCATTTACGAAACAGAAAGCAAATATTCGAAAAAATTATTCAACAATGCAAAAAGTAAAATCAAAAATTAATACAAACTTAACAAAAAATGAAAACATTTCAAATAAAAATGTATCTAATATGGATGAAGGTTAATGTTAGTAAACAGTGCTTATGCTCCAAATATTAACTTATAAAACATTACATTTCAGCTATCTCGCGATGGGATAAACTGATGTCAGAAATTAAGGTGTCTAGCAATGAGCAAGATGTTGACACCACTGAAGTAAATATCCTAATAACCTACATTTATTGCTTATATTAATTTATGTTTTAGCATACAGGCGATGCGCCGATATATTTAGAAAAGCTACAAAAATCGATTGAAAATGATGGAAAATCCAAAATAATACCGATAAAAAATACACAACATATGAAAATGAAAGTTAATAGCTTAAAAACTGATACGAATAAACAAATTCATGTATAATTAATTTAACATTTAGTAGTTGGTATAATGTCTTATATTCATTTCAAATATTTCATGCATTACAGAGTAAAATTTATATGTACAATAACGTGAAGCCTGATGTAAATAATAGATGCAGCAGAAATTTATCAAATGTTAATGACCTTAAGCCATTAAAGGTCGAAATGGAAAAAATGAATAGCTATATGGAACAGTTAAACAACAAATTAAAAACAGTTACGGTGGAGTTTTTAAATGAGAAAAGTAGTAATAGTGAGTTAATGAAGTCAGTTACAGCTGCCTTGGATAAGTGTCAAAATATTGAGTTGGAGCAGAAAACGCGAGAAGAACTTTGTTACAAAGAGAAACTTGATTTATGTACAAAAGAATTAGAAAATATTAAAATTGAAAAAAACGATCTTCTTAAACGGTAGTATTAATTTGTACCTATACATACAGCAATTAGAACACGTTGTTTATCATTTTTTTTTAAATTCTTATAATTAGTTTGGACGAGTCGGAGGTTAATTTAGATAATGCAAATAAAAAAATTCTTACCTTATTAGAAAAAACCGATAATAGTGAAGAAAAGATTAAGGAAATAGAAGATGAGTAAATAAAGTAACATCAATAATTATTTAAGAAACAAGTTTAATTTGTTTTGGTTTTTAGACGTTTAGAATGGAAATCATATGAAATGCATCTAGATAATCAAATTTCTGAAAATCAGAAAGCACTGGACCGTAAAGAACAATACATCAAAAACCAAGATTACATGATCGAAAATTTGATGCAAGAAAAACTGAGTTTAGAAACACAGTTGAAGAATCCTGTGTTCGAATCAAAATCAAATCGATCGGAAGAAATAGAAAATTATCAAAAGAAACTAAGACAGCTTTCTACTACCATGGCAGACAAAGAAAAAACGCTC
Organism: Aphis craccivora; assembly: GCA_009835225.1. Taxonomy (NCBI): domain Eukaryota; kingdom Metazoa; phylum Arthropoda; class Insecta; order Hemiptera; family Aphididae; genus Aphis; species Aphis craccivora. Next base: position 11,530 of record VUJU01004423.1, read on the forward strand.
GAGACAATAAAAGAGTTGCATAATATAGAAATTTCAGAAATGAGGTACAGATTTATAACAACAAATTCCACATTTTATATAATTATAACTGAATAGTATCTACATATGTTTGTGTAGCTTAAACCTTTCATATAAATATAATTTAAATTCAATGTTGGATATAAAATATAAATGTTTAATTTACAGGGATCGAATTAAAAATTTGGAGAAATTAATAGTTACAAAAAACGATGTGATTCATCAACAAAACATGACATTAGACCTAATGAGGGAAATAACTCCGATAACGAACAATAATTCGATAGTAGCACACAGATGGTCATGAAAAACTTTAGAAAACTATTACGAATTATTAATAAAACAAATCGCCTAAATTTTTATTTTTGTTAATCAAATGTATCATATTATATTTGGCAAGATATGAATAGGGATTTTCATAATTTTATATTTTATTTATAGACGAAGTTTTCATTTCAATTAATATACAGGACAACGTGAAGGGGTTAGTGGGAATTCCCACACGGGTCTGCATTTTTGAGAAGGTCCGGAAATTTGAAACCACCCAACTTTTTTAAACTCAAAAAACAATTCAAAATAAGAATTTGATGAACACAGTGGAAAAAAATGTAATAAATTGATTTTATAATTATTATTAAATATTACGTCGTCGTTGGTTTTTTTTTTTTTTTTTACTGCGTTATTCCTTAATAATTTACCAATTTTATATCATAAATCAAAAATCATAGATTGAAACATGATCAACATGTCAAATTTGATGATCATAATTCTTAACTATACCAATAAATTATGTAATTATGTATTTATTAAATTAAGTATTAACATATTAATATTTATGTATATGATATGAACAATCAAATACTCCGTTAATATGAACACTCGCAATTAAAATCTTCAAATCCAGATATTATTACAAAAGTTCCATTAATTAGACGTTTTAAGATTTGAGATGAATGAATTTATTTACTGCTTTTCGTTTTAGTGGAGTAGGTAGAACTGAATCTGAGAATCAATTTTTACTATCTTTACTTACCATTAGAGATGGGTAGTTCATGAGTAAGTGTACTCGAAGAGTTAACTCTTTTAGGTGAAATAATTAACGTCTTAATCAAGGTTTATCATTTGATCATGTCTTATGTTATTTAGTATTTTGTTCATAACTCATAATGATTCAGCCATTTAGTGACTAACCTATGTGAATTTGACTACATTTGTTGTACATAAATTATTAAATTCATTATCAAGATTATTAAATCGCTCTCTTCGTGATGTAATTTGAAAAGCATGACACTACAAATTGGCAAATTGTTTGATTACCTAACCGAATGTCACTGTTTAGTGTCTAGTCAATACTTAAATAATTAGGTAATGAAGTCTTCACCAATAATCTTCACAGTCAAATATACGTATAATATTAATCAAAAAAACTGATTTATTAATTTTATGATATATTGTTAATTTTATTATTAACATAAACTGAAATGGAGTAAGAGCTTAAGTGACTAGAAAAATAAATTATTTTTAGCATTATTACTTATTATTTAACAGCAAATTTATGAATTTTCTATAAATATTTTAGATTCTGAGCGGAGCGATGAATGTATTGATTTTACAATGTTGTGTGTTAGCTAAGTAGCTAAGATTTGAAAATTTAATACGAGATTTTCCATAAGTTTAGCTTATAATAATTATAAAAAAACTGAAATTTTGGTGTATTCAGGCCATTAAAACATAAACCACCTTTTTCACTAACCACTGGAAATTATATCCTAGGCTGACAAATCATCTCCGTTCAGAATCGTTTTTCGTATACAATGATACCTATCATTAGATTCAAATTCCTATAATATATAATAATGATACATATGGCACCTAATGTACAGCAGAGCGATACCCACTTACCCGGTTTTTTTTTTTTAAATTTAATTAGACAAGCTCTGTTGAAAAATCATCATCTAATGAAGATGATGATGATGATTCAATTGTTTATCTTACTACGGAATACCTATATCTACTTTTTTTATTGGAAACATTTATTTATACTAAAATATGTATTACATAATATAATATATTTTTATAATTTTTTAATAATTTTGAAAATGAGCTTAATATTTTCACAAATTCATACCTAATAATAATTATTAAGATATATTGAAAACAAATTGTTAAAAAATACAATAAAACCACTTTCCAAAGCGACTTCTTTTTATTATATTAACACTGGAAAACACTAGTTTGCAGTCGGCGTTATAATTCGGCAAACAAAGTACTGACAATGCAAAATTTGGAAGTTCTTGTACTATTTCTTCAGTTTACAAATTATTAATTAAGTACATAAGTTTAGTAGATAACAGTACAAAATATGTTACAAATAATCAGCTTAAAATTTAAAATAATTACATATTTATATAGGGTTGGATATTATGACAGATAGTAAGCAATAGGTACAGAATGAACTAAATAGCATTATTGACACACGAAGCATGCGGTGCAAATGATTGTTATTACCATATGAGTTGGAGTGGGTAGGAATGGAGAATGGTGTATGATGTCTTGTAGGATAAGTAGGTACATTGAAACTTTTTAAGGAAAGAAGATCTGGGGCATCTATTGATCCATCAAGTAGAGCTTGAATAATACGGATATCAGCATCATTACGTCGAGAAGAAAGAGTAGAAATGTTTAGCTTTAAAAGCACATATGAGTTGTCATGTTGTGGACGTTCGATTTTGAGCAGGAAAAAGACATATGAAAGAAACATATTTTGGACTCTTTCAAGTCTTAACTGGTCTTTCGCTAAGTAGGGGTGCCAAACTATCATACCATACTCTGAAATAGGGTGAAATGTAACAAGTAAAGTGAACGATGACAATGAACAGAGCTAAACGTTTTGGTATTACGCATTATGAAACCCAGGATTTGAAAATTAGATTAAGACTCTGTAAGATGGAGCAAAATGCTACACACTGTCATCACCATAGTGATATTAATGGAACAAGAGTTGGGTGCGAATCATGGTATTCGATGGATAGGACATTTTTCGCACTCAATGATAGCAGATTACTCAAAACATGATGGTTAGGTAGATACGAATCGGTTTAAAATTCATTAAAAATCAAAATTGTGTACTAGGACTTAGATTATCATATGCCTGGCTGTGCTATGATCTCTGCTAAGTGGGGAATGCATATTGGGTGCAAATCATTCATCCTAAGGCTTTGAAAATTATAACACTCGACTCTAGATAACTTACTCTATAACACCAAAGGGTGTTAGGTCACCTGGTATACGATTTGGACTTATGGTAAACATAGTATGTTACTCCTGTAAATATGCACCAATGTACCGTTTTCTGAATAACTCGACTTCATAACCAGTGTACACTAATGTTACTTTCAAAAATGCATTTCCAACTTAGCAGAGACTCTAACGAAGCCATAATTCGTCGTATAAAATATAAACCGATTCGTTTCTACCGGTATAGCGCATATTACGTCCACCCGTGACGTATCGACGTATCGTACGAAAAAAATTACTATCATATAAAAATCATAACAATTGATAAGAGGTTTGTTGATAATGTATAGTAATGATAAATTTATGATACACTGGTTGTTTGCATAGTTAAATTAGTAGTAGGAATATTTTGAAATTTTGCTTATTTTTTACTGTACTTACCAATAAATTATACCTAAATATTTTTTTATTATGGTTTAGACTATCGCTACAAGATTCCTTATTGTAAACGGCAGCGAAAAAAAAGGTCAATAAGCATATTTGGTTCCAAAAACATATAACTAAAAATTCACCACTTATGTATAATTGTGAAATATGCAATAAAAAACTATTGTCACACATATAAAAAAATACACAATACTCGCAGGAAGTGGTATAAATGCAAAATATGCAAGTTTTTTTTTCAAAAAAAGTGATCTGATTTATCACCAAAAAACCTTACATATCAAACATAAATTAATTAAATGTTTTCATTGTGTACCAAAACATATGTAACTCAAAAACAATTGAACAATTTATTATGATGTCAAAAAGTAGTATATTAGGGGAGATCGGGGCAGTTGACTCACTTTTTAATCTTATATTTTTAATTCGTTGAGTTTATGTGATTTCAACACGTGTGTGAAGTTGGGGTACCAAAGCTAGGGGACTATTTTTTCGGACGACTAGTGATAAGAAACCTTGTATATTGGGTTGCTTCTCATTGAATTTCAGGGGAACGTATTATTACACCGATCTCGTAAAGTAGATGTCACCGTTTGAAATTGAACGATCGTTCGTTGATTCTAAGACTAAAAAAAAAAATGTAAGAATCGGAAATACAAGTATACAAACTTCCGGACTGTCTGAGTCAACGTAGGCCGCGTTGAAGTATCATATAATAATTTAATTTAATAAAATTTAATCTCACAATAATACTACATCTAATTAATTATACAATATAGGTATTTTATTAATTTAAAGTAAACAAAATTGTTTGTTTGAAAAGGAGAGTATACATAGTTTGAATGGTCATTACTCATTACTAAGTCATTACCAATACTTTCATCAAATGTATGCGGTAAAAAAAAATTTTTGGGGGGGATAATCCCCCCGTAATTACCCCCTGACGAAGATGATTTGTCAGCCTAGTATTTAATTTCCAGTTGATGGCGAAAAAGGTGGTTTATGTTTTAATGGACTGAATACACCAAAATTTAAGTTCTTTATAATTATTGTTAGCTAAACTTATGGAAAATCTTGTATTACATTTTTAACTCTTAGCCACTTAACTACATAAACAAATTGATTTGGTCATTAGAAGTACTTTTACTGCTCCAAAACGTAGTGACAGATACAAAAAAACATAAAAAAAAAAAAAAAAACATCATTGTAAAATCAATACATTCACTTCGTTCAGAATTTAAAAATAAAGACTTAAGAGTTAACATGAGACGAAAGTTTATTTATTTTATCTAGGTACCTTTCTAATTATTGTGTATAATTATAGGTAGTTATCTATAAATAATAATAAATGTATTTAGTAACTCTAATAATTGATATAAGTAAAAACCGGATTTATATTCTCTTAAAATACCTTAAATATGATGCTAATATTCTCTAAAAAAACCTTCAAATATTCTAATTATATTCTCTTAAAAATAGGATATGCTCAATATATGCTTTAATATGCATTTTTCCAATTTTTTTTTTTTTTTACAACATTCAAAAATAACAATTTACTATATAGGACATAGATATATAATATATTATGTTTTAAAAAAAACAATATTCTTTTGTTATATGCAATGGCAAATATTTACTTACTGAAGAATAAAAAAGAAACTTGAAATATTATTTTAGTTTTATTATAAAATTAACAAATAATAATGTTTTTTTTGTCACAATGATAAAAAAAAAAGTGTAAAATATGTTCAAAAGCAATTTTTCCATTACTGTAATATTAAAATGAATAATAAATAAATATTTTTTTTCACAATTTACTAAATTTTCTAAAATATTATGCTAAATAGAATTAATATTCTCTAACCTATGAAATATTCTCAAATATGCAAAAAAAACTTTTCTACAAACTCAGAATTGAACGAATCGTCCACATTTTTTACTCTCATATGACTGTATAGATCCACTAACGATATGTAAAACTATATAAATCCAGTCTTTAGATATAAATAATAACTAGGTAATTGTAACTAATCAAATACCTATATAATATAAAATTGTTTTTGAAACGAAGTATGCATATTTCAATGCAAACCAAGGTACAACACCCCAAATACCAAGGTACAATATATGTTTTGGATCATTTTTATTTTCACACATTCAAAACTTACTGTTATGTATGTTTTTTTAACCTTCTTCATTTTAAGTCAGTAAGAGTTATTATAAATAATAATAAATATTTTTAAAGGATTTACTAACCGACAACTGTAGGTAATTTATCCTTTATCCTTTATCTTCGGTGGGGTTTGTTCATTATTGGTGGGGGTTGTCATAATAGATAAAGTGAGTCATAATTGGGGGATTGTCATAATAGGTAAGGTGAGTCATAAACTGTGGGGGTTGTCATAATTGGTGGAGGTTGTCATTATTGGTGGGGTTATTCTTAATCGGTTAGGAGTGTCGTAATTGGTATAATTGTGGTCAAGATTCATCATTTGCACTGTAGCAATCATCATCATCAGAAGACGAAAATGATTCATAAACTGAGCTTGTCTAATTAAATTTTAAAAATCAAAAAAACATATATATCATAAATAATAGTTAACTAGTTACTAATTAAATATAAGAATAATATATATGAGTACATACGATTTTCATAATTATTAAAAAATATATAAAAATATATTATGTAATACATTTTTAGTATAAATAAAGGTTTTCAATAAAAAAAATTGGATATCTTTCGTAGTAAGATCAATAATTGAATCATCATCATCATCATCATCTTCATTAAATGATGATTTTTCAACAGAACTTGTCTAATTAAATTTTAAAAAAATCGGGTAAGTGGGTACCGCTCTGCTGTACATTAGGTGCCGTGTGAATCACTATTATATATTATAAGAGGGTTAAATTTGAATCCAATGATAATTATCATTGTAAACGAAAAACTATAAACGCTTATAAAAAAAAAATTGTGACTACAATCATGTAAAGAAGATTCCAATTTAAATAACTGTTAAAATTTTCAAGTATCTATGATTTAAACTCTTTGAGGAATAACAAGTATTTAAAATCGTTTGAAATAAATCGTTATCGTTACGCTATCTCGTAAAAATTTAAAATTCAAACGCGCTTAAAATTTTTCAATAATAATGCTTCGAGTTTTCGCTATAGGTACTTGAAGAAAAACACAAAAAATTTTATGATTTTTCAACTTCAAAATTACTTAATAAATATTTAGCATGCTATATTAACTTAATATAAACTTAATTATTTAACCCTACACTGCACGATATTTTTTTCCTTCAAAAAAAAATATATGAGTTTTGTATATACTTCACTAAACTAGGAAAAAAAAAAATATTTTTTAAGTTTTGGTTTTGCTGAAATTTCGAAATTTTAAATTGTTCCATATATGGAACATTGTGCATACAGAGATGAGTAATTTATTCAAAACATTTTTTTTAACTACAGATATAATTTTTACTAAGTACATTATTTGATTTGCAATATTGATATTTATTATTCATTAAAAAATTATAAAAACTTATAACACTATATTATAA
>VUJU01004424.1:0-18785 GCA_009835225.1 Aphis craccivora
TTTGTAGGTAAAAAGGTAAAACGGGCGCAACCTTGCTGATTTGCTGGGCGCAATCGTGTTGCGTTTTTTGTATGTAAAAAGGTAGAACGGGCGCAATCGTGTTTCACAGGGTATCAGGTGGTTCTTCATTACCCTTGGACTCTGCTCCTTGTGTGGCGTTGTCCTTTTCTTCTACGAAAAAATGTGTTAGATTATATTGGATAAATGTATAATGGAGTATAACGCATGCTTACCCGGTTCTACACGACCGCACTGTGGATATATTGCACTATTACTGCCGGTTATGGCTTCGTGTGTACGTTTTGCAATGTTTTTGAGTCCGAGGCCAACAATGGTGGCAACGTTACCATAGTATTTATCGGTAGTGTTCATTGCTGCCAATATTGATTTTTTATCCGCCTCCCATACTTGATCTTTTGTCGGGTTGGTCATATTGTTATAATCGACATCGTGTTGGAATGTGACTTTATCCATTTCTGTCCTAGGCAACGAACATCCGATAAACTTATTGTTCGCGTCACATAACTTATTACCCGGTCCTGTATATGAACTTCCAAACCACGTGATACCACCATTATCACATGCTGCCTCTTGATTATGAATTTTTGATGTGAAACATCTATAGCCGCACGTAAAACAAGTTTCTGGCGTGGCGACGCATGCCGTGGCGACGCGTCGCCACGCTATATGATGGTGTATATATACAGTCTATATGCAGTAGTGTGTACTGTGTGGCGACGTGTCGCCATGCGCAACCGACTGCGATTCTCTTCCCACTCGATCCTTAAGCCATCTCTCTCGCCACACAGCTCGGATACTTATAGTGTATACTCCATAGTGTTGTTTACTACGGTACACATAACCTGTCTTTTACTTGAAAACAAATTATTTTACCAATATTACCAATAATAAAATATGTCTGACGGTGATAATTTAGAGAGTGACAGTGATCAGCCTCTTGCAAAGAAAGCAAAATCAAACTATGACACACTATCAAGTCATCAGTAAGTTAATTATATTTCTATTATTATAATTAAAGTGTACATGTAAGCACTGTAAGCACTGCTTACACTTGAAAAAAAGGAAAAATAAAAATTAATATTAATATTATTATAATAACAAATTTCATTTCAAATTAAATCATTGACTACTTTTTTTTTTGTTTTCAACAATAAAAAAAATAATAAATAATTTTATGTTTAGAATAAAAAGATAAAAATCTTGACGAACACATGTTTTGGTTGTCGTCGTCGTCGTCGTCGATTGTTGCATGTTGTAAGACGATGGAAAATTTATTTTCGTTCTATTAATATTTGATATTGACGCGTCGTGCCGTGGTGTAACATGTTCTGAAACTGCTTACGTGAGCTAATAGACACGATATACGTACAATGTCGTAGAGGGGATGTCGTATTTAAACGCAATTTGTAAGCACTTATGATTTTGCATACACCACGGTACCAAACGGTTTATTATTATTTTTATTTCCGATAAAACGATAACCGACGGCTGAGTACATTTGTGCGATTACATTGCATTGTTTGAATCATTCAACTTATGTGATTATTATTTTTGTATTAGTATTTTAAATAATAGATTTATAATTGACTTGCTATTGAATTTCCAATACACTAGTTTTTCTGCTTACACTTTCCCAAAACACACGCTACGCCACTGTTTATCTGTGCATTGAGCACGTGTATATTTGGTGTGTTTGAAGCGCCAGTAATTGTAAAATTTACTCTTTTGGTAGATTAATATTTACATAAATTTTATTGCATATAATGTTTTTTTTAATTAATTATTAATTTTGATTTCATTCTAATTAAAATTAATGCATTAAAACAATTGATTGAAGAATAAATTTATTAAGACTGACAAAATTGTGTTTCAAAATCAGCTGATGGCGTGCAGAGCACGAATGTTTTTCTTATTTTTTATAAATATTTCAGTACCCAACAATCATCACAGGGGTCACAAAATATTATTATTGAAACTGGACATCGCCAAGATCAATTAAACACAAGACATACTATTAATGTTATGTAAGATTTTATTAATCTAATAGTACCAGAATATACTAATTTTCTATTTTAACTTCTTTTAACACTTACATATTTTTTTTAGAGTAAATAATAATAAAAAAGAACGTCAAAAACGATACAGGGAGCAGAACAGAGACAAATTGAAACAGCGTGAAGCGGAAAGAAGAAAACGCATACAATATTCACAAAGTATTGCCGGATCATCTTCCTCTTCAAACACGAATAGAATAGAACTAAATAATGAAGAAATAATTACTGCTCAAAGTTCATTTAGTTTTGAAAAAACACAACTATTATCCATTCAAAGAAATGAGCAAGGTAATGAACTAAATGCTCTCCAAAAAAAAAGAGAACGTCAACGAAGATACAGGGAGCAGAACAGAGATAAATCGAAACAACGTGAAGCGGAAAGAAGGAGGCGTCTACAAAATGCACAAATGATTACAGAATTATCTACTTCTCCAAATATCGAATTTACAGAAATCATTAATTATCCAATAATAGATGAAATAAGTACACATTCTCGAAGTGAAGCTGGTTTAGAAGAAATGCAGCATTTAGTGGTTGAAGTATCTCAGCAAAATGTAAGAGGTCAATCAAGTGAAAATACGACGGAAATTCAAAATAACTACAGTCAATTTAGATACCATAAATCAGCTCATGAATATTTTAATGATAACTTTAAAAATAATGAATTTGGACATGCTTGCTCAATCTGTGATCGACTTTGGTTTGAAAAAGATTTAAAGAAACCATTTGCATCTGGAAATATAATAAACACAATAACTTACGGGCAAAATGTGGATACACTCAAAATTTGCTCTACTTGTAAATCAGCATTAGATAAAAATAGCATTCCTAATTTGTCTATTTATAATGGATTTCACTATCCAAAAATAACACAGCAATTACCGAAAAAAGATTTCATCACTGAAAGGCTTATTTCTCCTCGAATTCCTTTTATGCAAATAAGAAGATTAAGACACGTTCAAGGGCAATTCGGCATATACGGACAAATTATCAATGTTGCTGTTGATACAATGGTACGATTACTTCCAAGAAATGTCAATGTCGAAAATTGCATTTACGTCCATATTAAAAAAAAATTGATTCATAAAAGTAGTTTTGTTCATGGTCTAATTAACATTGGATCAATTAAAAAATGGTTGGATTATTTGATTCGTACACCTTTATATCAGCATTACAAAATAACAGTTAATGAATCATTCTTTAATCAAGAAACACCACTGATAACACAACAGAACATTGACGAATTTAGTGAAAACATCGATATTGAAGATAGCCTAACTGCTCAACAACAAACTTTGGTATGGAATGAAGAAAAATATTTACGATTAGCGCCAGGGCAACACAATATTCCACAGAGTTTATTATTCGATGAGCATGCTGAAGAGCTATCATTTCCGAGTATTTATATGGGACACTTTAGAAAATTTAGGGATACAGTCAAAGCTACACCTTTCATGATGGCATCTAGTGAACTGCGACGTAAGGATCGCCGAGGAGTCGATCCCTATCATTTGTTATATATGGCTGTAAAAATAATGAGACTGCGAGTTCGTGACTGTTTAACGATCGCGTTTAAACATGTTGGTAAAAATACCAATATAACTAAGAAACAAGTTCAATCCGAAGAGTATATTCATAACTGCATAGAATCTAATTTAGCTTTTCTACGGTCAATACCAAATTCAGTTTGGTATTAGTCTGCAAGGAAAAAAGAATTATTCGCAATGATTCGGCAGCTAGGGAAACCAACTGCATTCATGACACTTAGCGCAAATGAAATAGGGTGGCCAGATTTATTAACATTGTTGCATAAATTAGCTGAAGAAAAAGATGATATGCAAAATTTTATCGCATCGGAACTAAGTTTTATCCAAAAAAGTTCATTAATTAACAACGATGCTGTAACATGTGCTATTTATTTTAACAAGTTAGTTAATGTAATAATGACAATTTTACAATCAAAGAAGTTCAGTCCTTTTGGTAAGTTCAGAGTTATTAACTACTTTTTAAGGATTGAATTTCAACATCGAGGGAGTCCACATGCGCATATTCTTTTATGGCTGGATAATGCTTCCACAGATATTCTTGGAGAAGAACAAAAACAAGCAATAGAAATGATTAACAGTTTAGTATCAGTATCAACGTCGGAAGTATCTGGAAACATAAAATTACTTACGCATAAGCATACCTTCACGTGCTACAAAAAAATTGGCTCTAATTCTGGGCAAAAGTGCTGATTTGAAGCACCATTCATGCCTTGTAAATCTAAAATGATTTTAATACCGATGGAAAAAACGAATCCACTTTACAAAGAACACTTGAAAAGATATAATGAAATTAGAATTAACTTAGAAAGTAATGACTATGACAGTATTGATGATTATTATGAAAGTAATAATATCAGATCAGATGAAGAATACGAATATATACTAAGAGCTGGTATTAGTAGACCAAGAATATTTTATAAACGACATCCGTCAGAAAAATGGCACAATACTTTCAATCCATTTGTTTTTAATGTCCTGAAGTCAAATATGGATTTTCAGATAATTACTGAAGAATATTCTTGCGCGGTATATGTCGTCGAATATGTAAATAAGACCAACAGAGGCATTAGCAATTTACAACGCAAAATAATAGAAGTTATGAATGAAAATCCAGAATTCGATATTGTTGAAATAACTCGTAAAATGAGTGTTGACATGCTGAATACTATTGAGATGAGTAGTCAAGAAGCTGCTTGGTATCTTTTAAGGTTACCTATGTCTAAATCATCAGTAGCGGTTCAGTATATTAACACTTGTTGGCCTATTGAACGACAGAAGATAAGAAAAACACAAAAACAAATAGATGAACTTGATGACGACTCTACTGATATTTGGAAAGAAGATTGACATGACAAGTATCAAAAACGGCCAGAAGAATTGGAAGCAATATCTTTAGTACAATTTATTTCAAAATATACTAAAAACAAAAAGGGAGAGTTCGTCAGAAAGAAGCAGCCTCAAGTTATTCGTTACAGAAATTATGACATGACTCAGGATTACAACGAGTACAGAAGAGAAATGGTGACCTTTGAAGAATTGTACAGAAATCCGAATGCTGCTGTTAATGAAGATTTACGTATAGCTACGCTTAAAAACTTGGGAGCAATAGCTAAAAGAAGAGAAAATATCATGAGTAATGATCATTTTTGCGAACTCATGAGAAGCGCTAATGAAAAACAAAAAGATTTGCTTTTACACGTCATTCATCACAATTTATCTGCAGAGAAGTCACCTTTACAATTATTTTTTACTGGGCCAGCTGGATGTGGAAAAACCTTTGTAATAAAATTAATAATGGAAATATATAATAGATTTTCTGATAATGATGGGTTCTGCAATTCATATATTACGTGTGCTTCGACTGGTAAAGCTGCTGTAGCTATTAACGGAACCACTGTTCATACTGCATTGAAAATATCATTGTCAAAACTAATTCCGTTGTCAATAGAAACAGCACAACAATATCGATGCTTATTTAAATATGTCAAAGTTTTAATAATTGAAGAAATCAGTATGATTGGTGCCGAGCTCTTGAACCAAATAGACGCAAGACTAAAGCAAATAACCGAAAATTTTGACGAAAATTTTGGTGGTCTAGACATTATTTTTATTGGAGATTTGCGACAATTACCTCCAGTTCGTGCAACTTCAATCTATAAGCAGTCTAAACAACGGATGGTCGGACCCTTACTTTGGCGAGGATTAAAATTCTACGAATTAACACAAATAATGCGTCAAGATAACGAAATGTTTGCTTCTATTCTCACAAAAATTGGCAGTGGTATTATTTTAAATGATGATGAATTAGCCGTTATCGAGTCTCGATTTTTTACAAAAGAAGAAGCCTTGCGCCAGTGTCCAAGTGGTGTACGATTATTTCATGATAATGCATCAGTTAACGCATATAACATACTAGCTTTACAAACTGAAAATAAAATAGATTCAACTGCAATAGACGTTATTTCTGGTTGTACTTATCATGAGCAGGAAGCAAATATGAGACAAAAATTACACAAAATGTCAGTGATTGATACAGGAGGTTTGCCATACGAAATCATTTTCGTTACATTTTCGTATTGGAAAACCTTATATTATTACAACTAACATAGACGTGGTAGACTGTTTAGCTAACGGCGTCGTTGGAAAGCTGGTTCATATAGAACAGAATGATGAAAATAAAATAACTCGCATATGGCTTGTTTTTCCAGATAAAAACACTGGTATGGTGGCTAGAAGAAAAGCCGCTGCCTTTGTTGCAGAACATAATATCGATAGACGTGCTGTACCTATTGTACGTCGAACTTCAAGTATATCACTCAATAATAAGAAAACCATTGTGGGAAAAAGAAATCATTTTCCATTGATATCAGGATGTGCTATGACTATTCATAAGTCTCAAGGAGGTACAAATGACGAGGTGGTCTATGAGTATAGTAATAGTCATTCTATTCCATTACTTTACGTAGCTTTAACACGAGTAACAAGTCTTGAAGGATTGTTTATATGTAACAGTCAGGATAATTTAAGATTTTATCATTTAAAAAGAGTAGATCCATCAGTTTCAAGTTTACAGCAACAATTTAAAAGATTATCTTTAAACAAACTTACTACATTGCAAGGACTGATCACTGATTTTATGAACTCCAGAAACAAATTAACCATTTATACTTTAAACTGCCAAAGTCTCAAAAAACATACTACTGATTTACAAGATTCTATTTGTCAAAGGAGTAACTTTTTATTACTAACTGAAACATGGCTTCCTGCAGATGAATTAGTTGACTTACCTAATTTTCATTGTATAGCTAAATTTAAACGACAAAATGTTAGAGCCACTGGAGTTGCCATTTATAAAAACAACAATACTTCACATATTACTACACTCAACATGGATCTAGTAGTTCAAAATGCTACAGAAGTTCATGTCTCCCAAACATGATTGGCGATATGTGTGCTTCACATGTTAAACTAGAAGATGGAAGTGAATTAATGATGATTGTTGTGTACATTTCACCTAATAAAAGCATAAATGACATCATTTCATTTTTACACGAGAGATTATTTCCGTACAGTCACAGAGGTTCAATAATTTTTAAAACCAATAAAGATAAACTACCATTGATTTTAGCTGGAGATTTCAATGTAAACTTTGCAAAAGATGAATCAACGCCATTAATTACGTTCCTTCAAGAAGAATTTCAATTGCAAATTAACAATAATCCAAGAGACCCTACTACCAGATACGGAACAACAATAGATGCTGTATTTATGAGATATCTTGACAATGTGATGTCCAATAATTGTGTGACATACTTCAGTTACCATCGACCAATTGTCACAGTAATACCGTCGTCAGAGACAACATCGAATGTAAATATTACCGAAGTCACTGATTGAACAAATGAAGTTGTATATGTTGTTTTTATATTTAATGAAAATAAATGTTTATTAAATAAACAGTCATTATTTTCTGGAAAAAATCGTAATATTTTATTTTATCATTATTCCATACTTAGTTTATATCGAAATCTGTTCTTTTCAATCATATTACTTTTACAAAATAATGTCGATGTTTCACATCTGCCAGGCGTCCCGTGACGGCTCACATTTTTTTCATAGGTTTCTGCATTTTTACTTCCAACCACGGGTGCCTGGCCCAACAGACCAGTGCACATAGTTAAACCGGCCGATGCCATTGCGAACCACAGACTGATTGTTTGCATCACATGTTTATAATTTTATTATCACCTTACATGACCACCCAATTATGACGTCATCGCGCGAGGAAAAGAACTGGGTGCTTGCTCAAATTATTCTATAATTTCGACCACGACGACGACGACATACGCGGGCCCCTCCTCTCTGCACCATTACATTTGCCACATTTACGTACTAAGCCTCGGCCGAATGGCCCCAAAGGGGCGGCCGCTGTACACTGCGGCAAATGTAATGGTGCAGAGAGGACCTAATAAAAATCTAACCTATAAATGGTTGTAAAACATTTTATTCGAGTGAAGGTAATATTAGTTTTCATACGTTTCCTAAGGAAAATCAGTTTAAAGTTAAATGACTAAATAAAAGTGGAATCAAAGAAATGGTCGATTGACGTAAAGCATGGGTTATGAGACTGCGAATGGATACAACAAATATGACAAAAACACAGTTAAAAGTCTGTTCTAAACATTTTAACAAAGATGATTTTATACTACCAGGTAAACAAGTATTAACATTTATTGTAGTAATAAAATGTCTATATATAATGTTTATCTGTATTTTAGACTATAAATTAAAAAATACCTCATTAAAAAAAACAGCAGTGCCATCACAAAATTTTCAAACAGCATCAATTAAACTTCAGTCCCCTAAAAAAAGAAAATCTCCAAAAAAAATAGAACGTTCATTGGTATTGACGAGTAATATAATCAATAATATCAATAATATACCTGAGAACATTGGTAAAATTGCAATATAGGTGTAATAACAAATTTAATTTAAAAAAAGAATACTAATGAAAGAAAAACTACAACTAAATACATTATACTTAAGCAAAAATGTAAAATGAAGATTAACGACGACTGTCTGACGATTATCGGGAGGGTTATAGATGGAATCTAGACGTATCTAGTGTGCGTGACGCTAGCGTTCCATCACATCATGTCTTCGACCGTCTCCGTACCATAACGTAACGGAACGTAACGAAACGTATCTGGTGTGCGCGCTGCTTAACGCGATCGCAAACGGCGAAAAACTCGTACACGGAAGGCTTTCAAAAACGCACGGAACGGAGCGAAAAACGTAAAGAAAAGTATAAAAATCGTATAAAAAAGCGAATAATTTTCGAAAAAAATAGGCGTAATCCAGCGGAAGTCGAAAACGCGTTATCGAGACGACGGATGGCGTTGGTGAACCGTCCGTTTTAATGATGATAACGACGGCGGCGGGCCATGTAGTATAAAAAGGGCGACCGAGGCGCACTCTTTTCTTAGTGAATGAACTATTATTCACGTTTTATTATATAAGATTATAAAGTATAATATTATTATAATGTTTATAATACGCCGCTTTTATAATATAGAGATAGACATAATGCTACACAAAAATTTATAAGAGTATACCTATTTGATATTTTAACAGATATATATCAATAATTTTTCTCGCACCTATTATGACGTGTATCTCTGAAACGTAATATTATGCTTTATTCCTTATTAATGAATTACGAGACCCTGACGTGTTTGTAATTTAGTGTATTCTGCAGTTTGTATTCAAAAAAACGTCAAATATCCGTTTGTCACCCTGTATATTGCAATGTTAACAATTATAGCGTTGTTGTTAAGTCGTAGATATTTGATTCTAATATAATTATTATATTGGTATCTAAGTATTAAATACGTACCTATTTTATTAAATATCATAGCTATCTATAAACAAGTGTTGTTGGAATTTGAATATTTACCTATAAGATATTTGTATATTTTAATTGTAAATATATAAATATAAAATATAAATTATCACACATATTGTTTAAAGCTTTGGCCTTTATTGTAATAAATACAATAAAAATACTAGTAGGTTTTTACCACGGACTAAGATATAATGGAAACGAGCCTCTTATCATGGCCACGAAAGTATGTACAAGAGGCAACTGCGGGGGGTCGCAATGGGGACCCAGAGTTTATAACGCCATCTGTTGACTAAGTATTTAAGTATCTTAGTTCGTTGTTGTTGAAATTTGAAATATAAAACATTATAGGGGGCAAGGAACCCGTGAGACTCGCTCTAAATAGGAGGAGGATATCTGGATATTAAATAAATAAATTTAATAGCATTAAAATCATTAAAAGTTAATATATTTTATTATACGAGGCATGTCCAGAAAGTAAGTGTACTCAATTTTTGTAGGCTTCAAAAAAATATATTAAAAAAAAAAAAAAAAATACAAGGTTACATAAATATATTTGTGTGCTATTTTTCTATATAGTTGCTATCTCTTTCAATGTTGTTTGTGAGACGGTTGATTAATATTTTTATGCCTGCCTCGTAGAACGCTTCCGCCACCTCCTTTGTCCACTTGTCGTCTGCCCCCTTCACCTCCTCGTCAGCTGAACATTTTTTCACCTATGTGCTTCTTCTGGGAAGTAAACAGATGATAATATTAAGGTTCCAGGTCGTGGGAATACGGAGGGTGGTTCAAAATATCCCATCCAAAGGAGTTCAAAAATTGCTCCGTGACATTGGCCGTGTGAAGTCTGGCGTTTTCATGCAGCATGCACTAAGCAGACCCCGCTTGTTACAGACCTCTCTTTTTATTTTGAATAGCTCTCCTCAATTTTTTTATGGTCTCACAATACCTTGACGGTAACAGAAATATTGCAAAAAGTTCATCCAGTCAATCTGGATCGCGTTCATAACTTTTTTCACGATGTTGTCAATCAAAATTAACGGTCTCCAACTCCTCAGATCGTCATGTACATTCGGCCGTTTTTAAAGTCACACGACTTGTACACACTGGTACGATTCATATGGCCTTCTTCATACACAGTTCGTACCTCATTAAACATCTCATATGGATATTTATTCTTCACAACAACGTAACGAATAATGGAGTGGATTTCTTACTTGGCGGGGCAGACTCAATGAACATGTTTCACAAGAAAAATTCATGTGACCACACTTTTCAACGTACTGAACTTATTTTGGTTTTGTTGTAAAACTTAGGAGTAAAGCTGTACGGAAATATAGCTATCAGTAAAAAAATATTCTCTGCGGTCGTGACAGCCTCAGTACACTTACTTTCTGGACATGCCTCGTAATAGTAAATGTAAGATTTTTAGGTATTCACAAGTTTTGAAATCTTTTTTCTTATTTACATTTTTTTTTATCTGATTAATGATTGTCATATGTGTATATTGTCGCATCCTCATAATAATGTATTCAGATATTATAAACATTAAAATATCACTCTTATGGTCAGAACATGGAAGTACAATTGGACCAAAATTTTCTAAGAAATGATCTACTGTTAAATCAAAAACATCAATGCTTTCACAACACATTTTTAAAAAAAAATCTCTACATTAGACAATATTTTGTATACAAATTAATTAGGATTAGTTTAACCACCTCTCGATTTTGGTTTACAATTGTAGCTTCGGGTATTTCTGAATAAGATGTTTACCTAAAAAACAAACAAAAATCTAACAGTTTATTTAAATAAAATCTATGTATAAACAGAATACCTATTACTGCGGTCCTACAAACATCACAAGTAATAGATTTTGTGAAATGATTGGTGATATATCCATATATAATAAATAACACAATCTTTTGTGTCAGCTTTAAAATAATTATAAATTTGTTCATCAAAAAAACAATATCAATATCTGTTTCTTGCACAGCTAATAAATCCAATTTATTTTTCAATGATTTGAGCTTTTCATTACGCTTAGCTGTATTGTCATTAAACACAGTTTTCAAATCATTGATTGTTATTTTTGGTGTAGTATCATCCAAAATCACCGAATTTTGGAGGTTTTAGTATTGAATATACGGATAGTGTTTTATATACTTGTAAAAATGTGATTGAACAGGGGTGGTAATTTGGCCCACTGGCCTGTCTAGCCATACCAAAGAATTGCTAGTTAACAATACAGTAAATGTAAATATATAAATACATATATATTATAATATTATGGAAGTAGCAACTATAATATTAGTTTTAAAATATTTATTTTAGATTCAATTGCTGTGTATTTTTTTAAAGGTAAACAATCTTTAATTAAATTTAGTAAAACTAATAAAAACTAATAATATTGTTATTAATTACTATTGTATTAAAAATGCAGTTCATATTTTACTTCTAGTCGTTTTTGATTAAATTAAGCAGACAAAACATATTTAAATTTACATTTCTCCAATAAATATTTTGACAATTCAATAGTTGACCTGATCGTGACCCTTAAACAATCCGTGGTTTATTTGGTTAAAAATTCATCTTTAGATATATTTTGTTTGTTTAGTAGGTCTTCCCAATTATCAAGCCATTTAAAATTATCTTCTAAAATCTAATAAAATAAATAATATACATTTATAATAATAACATAACATTTAAGCCTATTTATTATAATTGTATTTTATTAAGAAAACCAGTCATTGCTATTTGTGTTGTTTTCGATTTAAAGCATAAAATAATTTGTTAAAACAATCAGTGAATGATTGTGTTTCGTAACTGTTTTTTAAGTTCTCAATTTTAGCATACTCCCTGTAAAATTCAATACCTCTGGCCATTGAATTACTAAAAATCTAAATAAAACACAAATTTATTTACAATAATATTGATTAAACTGTTCAATT
Source organism: Aphis craccivora (assembly GCA_009835225.1). Taxonomy (NCBI): domain Eukaryota; kingdom Metazoa; phylum Arthropoda; class Insecta; order Hemiptera; family Aphididae; genus Aphis; species Aphis craccivora. Next base: position 12,476 of record VUJU01004424.1, read on the forward strand.
TAAATCATCTATTAAAAAATATTCACTTATGCAGCCAATTTAACTTTGATCTTACTAAAACTATCAATTAATATATTATGCCTATGTGTTATTTTAGGGCACACTTTAGTTGGTGCATTGAAACTATTTTTTAAATCATTATTACAGACTTCAACATAATCATTCCATCTAATGTAAGGTTTTTTTGGTGATTTCTATAAATTGTTTATGAGTTTTAGGTTATAAATCATTTTTATGATTGCATAAAATTAAAATATATTTACTCTTAAACTTTTTTTATTATATAATCTATTCCGTACATTCCTGAGAAGATAGGGTGCATCAGAGAACACATAAACACATCTTTTATTGTCCAAAGGATGGTCAAATTTGTTTTTTAAATTATCTTTTTCGACACTTACTCCCAGTTCAGACCATAACTTTTTATTACTAGTTGCTCCGTCTGACACTAATCCACCCACTATAGCGCCAGCATTCTGAAGAAGACAAATTGCTTTTATTACTAATTGAGCCAAAACTGTACCTATAATTATTAAAATGGTGTTATATTTAATATTTTCCAAATATGTTGAGAAAAATTAATAACTTACTATTCAAAATTTCAAACTGAAACAGCTTATTCAGAATACAATTTTGATGCTCAAAATATATTTAGAAACAACAATTATAATATGTTCATGAAATTAGGTTATTTAATTTCATATAAAATTATAATAATCTAATATAATACACAAACACTTAGCATGTAACACAAATATTAATATTTAAATTTAAACCTATAATATTAAAAAAAAATATAGAACACAACATAGAAAGTTATTAAAGTTTACCTTTAACGGGACCTCTTGAAGCAAATATAGCTATTGGTTGCATGAAATTTGCAGAAAAACTCTGAAAAACAAATACTAACCCATAATTAGCTTTTAAACCTGATGTTGGTACCTCACCACCAAAATCTTCTAAGCCTTTATACGTCTAATTTTGTGAATCAACATTTATACTTTCACGAACAAATATTTCGTCAAATAATAACATCTCACATCTTTGCTCTGGTCTTAGCATTTTAATTTTTTTTTTTTAAATAACTGGAAAAATTGTTCATCAAAATCACACTTGGTTTTGACTAGTTGCAAATAATTCATAATTGTCTGCGTGAAAGGTAAAGGTAAAATATCTTGATCACTTAAAAAAGAATATGTAGCTGATGATCTGTTAGTAAATAAAGATTAATTTATTAATATATAACAATGACATTACATAATATAAACTTGCCGAATTTTTAACAAAACACATAAAAGAACCCAATCCTCAGAATACTTTCTATTTTGTTTTTGTTTTTGTTCATGTTTACTTGTATTTATTATTTCATTTATTAAATATTTTTTGAGGATTGCTTAACTTTTTTGAATCTAATATATGTTGTATAGAGTCATTTGATATTGTTTGAGATTTTTATTGTAATTTTCCTAATTCAAAATTGATATCTTTAATAATACTTCGTAACCTGCAAATTATGAATCAAACCAATGCATTATATCTTGTACAATTTAAATCTAATCTAATTGGAATTTATTGAATTTATATGTTACCTTGAATTGGATTTTTTAAATTTTTTAAAATTTTTTTTAATATTCTACGTCTTATTGGTGTTAGAGTATATCCAATGTATGTTGGTTCTTTTTGTTTATTCAAAGCATGTCTAAAATATTTACTCATGTTTTTGCAGGGATAACATTTTTTATATTCATTTAAAATTGTACATTTTTGGTGACGCCAGAACTGATTATTTTCCAAGGTTGCAGTTTTTATCCAAACTCCTAAATATTATATTATCAGCAAAGTATTTAGGAATTTTTGATTTTATTTTATTGGTATATATGTATATAGTTATATGTGGATATGAATAATGTTCACCTGAAAATCGATTGATTACGAACCACCTACACAAATGTTTTTTTTTTAAATCAAATATTTTAATTGCTTGAGATAGATGTGCTAAGCTAGTTGTATATGTTAATGTGTTGGTTAATTTTTCAATTTCAATAGTTAATTGGTAAACATATACACATATTTCCAATGTACCTACTTTTAAAAACTAATTGTTTTTCAATTTTCAAACCATCATTGAACTTTGGTTTATAAAAAACAATTTCATGATGACTAAAATGTGTCATCCATCCTTCTGGTAATATAACTCTATTAAATTGCATTATTAAATCATTAAATGTGAATATATCATCAATAGTTTACTAAAAAATCAAATTTGAATTTAAAAATTGCTAATATAATATAGTATTATTTAATAGCAAAATAATTAAATTTAAAAAAAAATAAGTACATCAAATAATTTTAGACGTTTATTCGGGTGCTCTGCATTTAACTCATACGGTTCAATATCTATATTTTCAATGAACAACTCTCTACGAACCGATTTTTCATCTGGATTACTTAAACACTTGGCATAAGTATGATCAGAATTTGAACTATCGATTGAAGATAAAATGGCATTACTTGTGCTGTCAACAGGAAAAACAAAGGGAAGGAATAATCCCTGTTTTCAATCTAATTAAATATCTGTTTCCAAATTTCTATAACATAAAAAAATTAAATAATTATTATTAACAAAATTGTATAAAAGTAAGAAGGTATATAAGAAAGTAATACTTACATTGGGAATATTATGTGGTGCCAAATAGCCACAGGGGGATAACTCCTATCGCTTGATTGTGACCAATATTTTAGCGAAAATTGTTACCAACTACTCCATATTTTTCATAATCTGTTCTACCAACAGTACCAACCAAATATAATATTTATATTTATATTTATTCTACTTGCTATTCTATGTATTTATTTATGTAGTAGACCAAAACAAGACAAATATTATTTCCTTTTATTTTTGTACTTGTGTAGTAGCGAATTACGTGCGGTACATTATATTTTCATTATACATTATATTATTTCATTACACATTACTTTTTTTATTGTTTTTATTTTATAAAAGTTTAGTGTATACGTTACGTATAATGCATTGTATAATGCCGTCACAAACGTGTGTTGTAAATAATTGCAAAAGCCGTAAAGGTATCAAGCATAGGTTCCCAAAAGATCCACATTTATTTGATATCTGGGTTTCAAAATGTAGCAAAAAAAAACTAAATAATCTTTCTATAATGGAAGCGTACGAAAAATATGTAGTCTATGACATGCATTTTGAGCCCAAGTTTAAAATACTTGGTACAAAACGACTACACAAAGAAGCTACGCCTTCATTGTGTATTTACTCTTTAAGAAGATAATATGCCAGGTTGACCAGGTTGCCTGGGGACCCATGAGTTCACAACATTTTTTGTTTAATGTTTATTAATATTATTTTTATTTTTGTTAATTAGTTGAAGTTTTTGATGAAAAGGTGAAACCATCAGAAATTGGTAGAAACAGTCATGTAAATATTAATTGTTCAATTAACCTCAATGACAGTGATCTTCAAGGGATTTCCTACTTAAATTGTTTAACAACTCAAAAAGAGGTATATTTCATCATATTTGGCTTACGTGTTAGTATCTTAATTGTATGCATTAAACTTTTTTCTTAGGCTCCCGTGTTAAAAGCAAAGAATGCTTAAAAGAAATTAACATGACACGTATTAAAAATATCACTCCCCGAAATAAATATTTACACAAAGTAATAGTTGATTTTAAAAAATCTTTATGTCATAAATATATGTTAAGATTTATCGTTATTAATATATATTTACATATTTATTATTTACTAATCTTTATGATAAATAGAAGACATCTAGTAACTAAAAAAAAATTAGTTGAAGCTAGGAATTTTATAAAGAAACATGGTTTATTAATATCTAAGATGAATGAAACTTCAATCAACTTCTTTAAAACTCAGCTAAAATCACAGTATATTTCACCAAGAGGAAGACGTTTTTCAATTGATGATAAGATTTTTGCTATATCGTTATTTAAATCGAGTGCAAAAACTTATCGTCTACTATCCAAGACATTTGCTTTACGATCTCGTAAAACCCTTATGGACTTACTACGCCAACTGCAACTAGAACCCGGTGTAAATGATCAAATTATTAATCATTTAAAAGAAACCGTTGGTAATTTTAAAAACAAATTAGATACACACTGTGTCCTTCTATTTGATGAAGTTTCATTGGCGGCTGGCACCCAGTATTGTGAACTTGAAGATAAAATAATTTGATTCCAAGATTTGGGTAATGGCAATCGAAGACTTAAATTTGCTGATAAAACACTAGTGTTATGGTTCGTGGAATAAAACGAAAATTTAAACAATCTATTTCCTTTTATTTTACTGAAAGTGGAATGAAAACGCCAGATTTAGTTGTTGCTCTTAAAGAGACTTTAAGAGCAGTTCAGGCGACTGGGTTAAAAATAATCGATACAGTTTGTGATTAAGCTCCGACCAATGTAGCTGCTCTCAATATACTTCATAAAGAAACCATTGAAAACTACACTAGAAAAGGTATAGAAAAAAAAAATCTTGGGTTTGAGAATGATGGAATAGAAGTTGTGTCATTGTATGATCCACCACACTTTTTAAAGGGTGTAAGAAATAATCTCGTGACAAAAGATTTATTATTCTATATGAATGGAGAAAAAAAAGTTGCTAAATGGAGTCATATTATACAATTTTATGAAATAGATAAATTAAGGCTTGACATAGGAGAACGAATGGCACCTAAACTGACAGATTCTCTTATCTACCCAGATAGATTAAAAAAAATGAAAGTATCAGTGGCTGCTCAGGTGTTCAGTCAACGAGTAGGCTCCATTATGCTAATGTTATCTGAATGGGCCCGTGATTATTTGTTATACATACTGTTAAAATATTTAAAAATATTATAGTTAACAGTTATAAATGATTTCATGTGAAGAAGAGGACAAACTAAATATAGCAGCTGCAGATACTGCAAAACTTTGTTTGTTCAAAGACAAGCTTTTTGACAGTGTTAACAGCAGTTCCAATTCAGTTTTGCCAGGCAAAGAATTGCGAGGTGCTGTTTTTTCCACGTCTGTACATTGGAAGTTTTGGAATGAAGCTATACAAATTTTAGGAAGCATGAAATTTTCATCTGTTAGTATACCCACTATTAAAAACTGGGTTACCATTATCAAAGGGTTCCAATATGTGTGTAAAAAACTTTTGGATAGTGGTTTCAAATTTATAACATTGAGATCTTTTAATCAAGATCCCGTAGAAAATTTATTTTGTAAAATAAGAAGCCATGGCTGTCGTAATACTAATCCAACATGTTCTAATTTCCAGTCATCTTTTAAATCACTCGTCATAAATAGTTTAATGTCTTCTCAAAGTGTGGGAGCTAACTACGAGAATGATAACTGTGAAAATTTGACAAATTTAAAAAAATTATTGTGTTCATCTTCTTCATTAAATTCTTCAAAATTATCATTTGTATCTTCTAGCATTCCCACAATTAAAAATAATAATATTCAGAAAACAAATTCTAAACTGGCTTTAGCGTGTCAATCGTATGTCGCAGGAGCTGTTATTAATAAAATTGAAAAACTTACAAGAAATTGTACATTTTGTTTGGAAATTCTGATTTCAAAAAATTATTCCAAACACAAAGACATAATAAAAACTAGAAACTATGAAAATTGTAATCTTCAATGGCCATCAGTAATTTCAGTTAACATTTATTCTATTTTTATAAATGAATTCAATTCTCATATCCATACTTTCATAACAAAACTAAATATAAAACTAAATTTTTTAAATTTTGTTAATTCTAAAATTAAATTTCCTTCTTTATGTCTTTCTCATAATACTAAAAAATTATTCTTGAATCATGCATTTAAAATTTTAATTTTTTCTTATATTACAAATATTAATAGAATTCTGAAAGGGGATAAGATTCAAAACCTTTGTTCTGAACCAGATGACATATTTATTCTTGCTTCCAATTACTATAAACATTTTAAACTTAAGAAACAAAAAATATTAAAAAACTGTAATAAAAATTTAGTATAATAATATATATACCTAAATAACTACATTTATTAATCAATTAACTTTTTATTTCTATTTAATTTACTTATATCAATATTTTTTTAAACTTGATTTTCTAAATTCTACTAATTGACATTTGATATGCCTATACTAAATTAATAGGATATTATTCTAGTATAAAGATGTATTTACTCTTTGTAAGTTAAAATAAATATATTAACACGTTGACCGCCAAGGGTTTTTTCATAATGTTACTTAAATCTGCTATGAGATCTTTTTCGAAATCACAACAAAT
>VUJU01004426.1:0-18775 GCA_009835225.1 Aphis craccivora
CTACAGGTATATACAATGTATATTGTAAACAAATAAATAAAAAAACATGAATATGATTTTTAATTTAATTTAATTTAATTTCAGGCTAATATGAAAACTAAATTGGTAGATTGTCAAGTTCAATCAAAAATAGATAGCTTTTTTAATTTATTTTAAATGCATTTATTTAATTTTAATTTTATTTCAAGCATAAATGTAGAATCATTAAATAAAAAAAAAAAAAATGTAAAAATCAATAACTTTATTAAAAAATTATAATTATGTATTAGAAATTATTAAATATCTAATTATAAATAAACAATTGTATTAAAAGATTGAATTATAAAAAAAATTGTTGTAAATGCTTTTTAGAATCAACCAGTTAATAGAATCAAAATGACCTGCACCAAAGTGATCACATTAAGCGGAACTCACTGTATAAACTGACGATTATTATCACCATCCTATTAATGTATTCCGCCGCTTGTTCGGTTCGATACCAAATTTAATTTTAATAAAACGTTCTCATTTATACAAGCAAAATATAAATTTATTTGCTATTATAATACTTCGTTTTATGTCGAGAAATATTTACGACGCTCCTGTCTTATACGAATCGCTCGGATTCGTGATTGCGTGGAGACCGATCCAAAATTTCCAATCGACCATTGAACGCTACCTATGTGTATATGATCAGAAAACGCATAACACCCATAATATTACCATTAACGCGTCGTGCATGCGTATAGGTACTTTATCAATGTTCTACTCGGATTTTTCAAATTTAATATAACCGTACAATATTACTCTATAGTACGTAAGTATAAAAAATTCTAAAAAAAAAAAAAGCCTCGTAAAAGAGGCATGTGAATAATAATATTAACGGTGGCCTGCAGTGCGCGTGTCCTATATATGTACATATATTATGTTCAAGAGTCACTCAGAGTGGGCGCACCGTAATCCGCCGTGAAACGGACGGACCGTTTAGTCGGGCTGAACGTATACTTACGTTTTGTAATAACTAATAGGTACGGTCTAAATAGTCACTAGCTGCGGTGCAATAGTCGTTTTAGCGTATAATAATCACAACACTATATAATAAACTGTGCATTGTGTACGCAGTCAATGCCTAGTCGACGCTTAAACGGTTCGGTCGAAAGCCGTCGCGGCAATCGGGAGGTATACGTGCCGGCGGCGGCTTTCGGAAAGTCGTTGCCGATCGGTGAACCCGGTAAAGCTATATTAGTATATTACCGGAGTATACTACGACCGCCGAGTTTGAGAGGCTGCGACATTTAACTCGGAACTGCGCGCGTCTCTTGTAATCCGCGTATAACGTATAATTTCTAACGGTATTATATTGAATAAACAGTAATAACCGAATTTCGATTTTTTTTTTTGTTTATTATTTTTTAAATAAGTAAATATAATTTTTTTTTTTTCTATCAGAAGTACAATTTGATTAGATAAATTATCATATTATGTGCACGATAAACACAGTATAAATCTATACAAACATCAATTATACTGATTAACGGTAGGTACACACGGAACTAGGAGGAATAGTGGTTTAATATCATCGTCTTACACTTGAATCGTGATGATCGGTAACGCATCGACATTGCCAATTTGGCGAAACAGTCGTTAGGGTCAAAACAGTCGCGAAAGAAAACCTCTTATTCATTTTCTATGATTTCTCGACTTATACTGTTTCGGGGTTATTGTTTTTGTTTTTTTTTTTTTATTATTAGTTTTTCATATCGCGGTAGAGCGATAAAATCTCGGTCGCGATTATTAACTCAATCTATATTATAAATCTCGATACACGACTTAAGTACCTCCGATCCAAAGACGCGTTTTTCAAAGATTACGGGACTGTGAGATGGGCGCATATTGGACGGACAAAATATTCTATGTGTTGTATGATAATCCATTATATCGTGCTATAGGAATCGACAGTGTCATGTGTTATGAGTTATGACCCTGCAATTGTTATTTATAAATTATAACTTATACTGTATTTGCGTAGCTATTTTCACAGTGGGTATGGATTAGAAAAATCTAAGTATAACCCTTGTAAAATAACAGGTACATACTAAGACGTGTTCGTATTATAGTCGACTCGTTTATAAACCATAATAGTTGCTGTGCATCATACGCAGGCGCGATTTTGATGTCAATCACTGTAGGTAATGCATAAGACGCGTGTCCGTATTGTAACGAGTTATATTATGTATATGAAAAGTTGGGAGCATAATATTGTTAGTTTACTCGTCAAGTTCCATAGAATGCACGCAGCACACAATTTAACACCTGACAGCTGTATTTAAATGTTTAAGACGGCGTATACGTATTATTATAAGCGGTATACGACAACCGTAATAATATTATTATATAGTACGTTACCTCCTCCGTACAGCGGTTCGGCCAAGTTGAGCAACATTCTCGTCGTCCGCGATCCGTTTAAATCGAGTGATTTCGGACCGACCAAATTCGAAACGGATTTAAACTCAAACCGCATAGTAGGTATACCCAGTGTAATACACACGTCACATATATCGAGTTATTTTATGTCCGCGTTATGCGGTTTCAAACGGACAGGACCGACTACGCATAATATCTGAAAGCGAAGACGATGGATCAACTGTCGGCCAACCGACGGGTTTATACGACGCGATGTCCACGATCGATAATCAAATAATGAATTTGGTTTTGTTTCGTTATTATATACTATAACACCGTCGTCGATGTCACGGTTATCGTATACAGATTTAGTGCGCTCGCGATTAAAAATCGACGGTTAAGACTTAATAGTTTTTGAAAATTTACAATAGAATATACCTAATATTATATGGTATTATGTTTATGGCGGTCGTAATCGGCGAAGACGATCGGAAAAACAGTACCCCGAGGTGTACCTACGCGACGCGACTGTCGACGGCGATACGTATATAGTACAATACAACAATAATTATTATTAGAGTTCATCACTTACATCTTACGATTTATACTAAAACTATTATGTTGTACTACTATTATAAATAATGTGTACAGAGTGTCAGAGTGCGTCTCATCGTTGATTTAAACCGAAACACTCACAACAGCACCGAAATGCATTAACCCGGAAAATCAGTTTAGTGCGTTTAATGGATCACTCTATACATAATATCATGTACATAGAGCCACATGGATTTATTACGATTTTCGTCGACATGAACCATAAACAATTTTTCATAATACCTATACACGCGCGTGAACGCAGTTATCTAAAAATACCAGCTATTATCATGATAATTATATGACATATTAATATTATAATTCTACGCGTTTAGTGTATTTAAATATTTCAATTCTATAAGTGTAGTAATTATGTATTTTTTTTTTTTTTTTTTGACACAAGTTTTCATTTATACCAATCTGTTACAAATTACAACTTAAACAATAGTAATTATACATAATTTTAAGTAATATTGTTCGATGTTTTTTCTTGTGGCCCTTTATTAGTCAAATTAATCGACTGAAAAATATATTTAATTTTAAAATCGTATTATCGTTGTCATAATCGTGATTATTGTAAGATTTTTATAACCATCTGTTATGTCAACGTCCATATTTTCATTCCGTTGACATATGCACGTATGTATGTTAAAAAAATAATTTGTTGGTGTCATTACGAAGCCGAGACTATAAAACGGCTCTATTATATTGTAATGGATACAGCATACAGAGTAACGTATTATCGATTTTTAAGTACAAAAGCCGAAAATACTATAAAATAAGTTTGTTATCATCCAACAACTTAATAGATCGTCTTATTTTAAGATTTTCTGCGGGGTTAGAAAGGATGTGATTTTTTTTTTAAATTTTACATGATGAAGGAAAGCCGTTAAAAATGTTACAGTTTACGAAAAACGTTTTACATATATAATAAAACTTGGAACTATTTTCTCGTATGTTTTAAAACGTATCAATATTAGAGACTTGAAATAATATACATACGCATGCACCAATTATTTATTATACCTAACAAAGTATAAATAGAAATCATATGAGCAATTTTATTTTTTTTTTTTTTGTATAGTACTATGAGAATGTTGATATATTTTGAATAATATTACCACTAATTTTTTATCCTAACTAATTCCAGGTAATCCAAACAGGCGCTACAAACAAAATTGGCGTGAGGATTTATTCTCTGTATAAAAATATTTTTTATGGTATACTTCGAAAGGTTGACCTTTCCGTCATTTAAATTTCATTAAATGTATTTATTATAATATAAACGTGTGAATACATTTTGTAAATACAGACATTTTGTTTTCAATAAAACCATTTAATATATTATATAGTTATTATATTTAGTTTTGATTTTTTAACCAATTTTAGAACAAAATTGTTTTAAATATTATATTATTACGGTAGGATTACTAGAGATGGAGATTGTAGTATTTGAATGAATTAAAAAATAAACTAAATCATTAAGGAGAATATTTTGGTATTATTCCGGCGAATTTGGTAATTTTTCTCAGTTTTATACCTAGCCCGTGCACTTTTAGTAAATTCTAAATTCTTATGGTGGAAGTTCCTAATATTCACCATAACAATAGTCGAGAAAAATAAAAATAAAATTAAGGATAGAGGGAAATTATTAACAACAGTATAATTTTAAAGGTTAAGGGAACTCGAAGGTAAAAGTAAACTTGAAAATTTAATATAAGGACCCATTATTCCTTATGAAATATTATTATTGAAAATATAAAAAGGTTACATACGCGAGTTATGAACATAATATGAAATTTAAATTTTGGTAAAATTGGATATTCACAAGCAAAATAACGATTTCCTTATCAGTGGTTTTTCCTTAATTTATGGTAAATCAAAAATGAATAAACGTAGACACTTGAAATTTTCAATAAAAGTTTAGTACTAAAATTATTTATACATTGTAATATTTTGACTCTTTTTGAGGAATTTATAGATATTTAACATCTTTAGCTTTTTAGTTTTTATGCATAACGCATAAGGATATTATTACACATTTTAAAAATTGTATACAATATTATAATCGTTTAAAAATATTAAAAACACATAGCACGATTTTATTTTTTTTATAACCATTTGAAGTTGAAATGTCAACAAAATTTGTCAAATCATAAAAAATTGAAAAATATTGTGTAGGTAATTAAAAATTTTCAATTTTTATAGCTTAGGATCGAACATTTTTATTCTCATAAGAATAGTTTATTTTAAACCAGAAAATCTAAGAAATAAATATAGAACCACTTTTTTTTTATAGGAATAGGCATTTCGAATAAATGTACAATTGAGATAAATTAGGAGTTTCTTTAATTTAAACGAAGAATAATCATCTTGAAGATCATAGTTATTTTGTATTTTAAAAAAAAATATTCGTTGGGATTCAACATTTTTAACGTAGATATATTATAATATTTTATGCACTTATAATCGTATTATTATGACATTTTCAATTAATGCAATGTTTTTGCAAAAATGAATTAAACTTACTACTAATATTACTGATATAGTAAAATAAATTTAATATAAACATACATCATACAATTTATTTAGTAATATATTATGATTAATGAATGACTGTTTTTGCTCAAAACCATTTTTTAAATGCTACCTTGATTTATCATGACAGTAAGTTACCTACTCAATGACTAAGTTCGGATGAGAATCATGCTGTATGAAGAGTGCTTACTTATTCACTTTATACATTAAATACATTTTGTTTCATTTTGGATTTCTCTAATTGATTTATATTCTTGATAATTCGGGTGGGGATGATTAATATGTTAATTGAATATACTGTGGAATGCCTCTGCTTCGTTTGTTGTACCTAACTCAAAAGCCCTCATAATTGATTAAAATATGGTTACTTCTTGAGATATGTAATAACGTATTTGAAGTCTGTGTCCTTTGTTGGATAAATTTATATTAATTTTTCAACACAGGCTTTATCTACTTCTATTGACAAATTATTATTTTTTATAGAGGTTGTCGGTAAAAAAATATTTTAACTGGTTACCAATATTTTTGAAAACGTTACTATAGTATTTGTAGTGTTAAAACAATTTTTTTTTCAACCAATTTTTAGCTGAATAAAAGACAACATTTAACTTAAACATTTACGAAACATAAAAGTTATTTAAATCTTTTTTGTCTGATTTTCATTGGAATAAAATAAACATGTGTTTAGTAATTAATTTACTAGTTTTTCATGTAATATATATACTTTTTTTAATTCAGCACATTAATACATGCTATTGACTATTGATTTTTTTTTTCAAATATAGATGACAAAAATACAAAATGTACCTAATACAATTGGCACATAAAGTTTATTTTTGTTTATCTATAAAGAGTATAATGGTTAAAATTTAAAATGGAAAATGAAAAAAATATTACCTACCACCAAAAATAATTTGATAGTTAGGTACGTAACCTATTGTATAAACTATTTAAATAGTTTTTAAAATCCAAAGTTGGCTTCCATAACATTAAATTGACGAATTATTTAGATTAAATAGTATGTAGTACATATCAAGTGTACATGAGTGCATAAATTATTTAATTTTAGCCAAACGAAATTTAAAAATTATATAAAAAGAATAACGTAGTTGAAATAAAACTATTATTAAATTTATTTTTCGATAAAATCAACTAACTCAAATTATATTTAAAAAATTGTTAAAAAAAGTTATTGATCTTTGTTAGTATTGTCTTCAAAGTCGGAATACCAGTAGAATTTAAATTTATCAATTATCATTGGAAAATTTTCTAATTTTAGTATGTATTTTTTTCAATAAATTGATCTTGGTAAATTGAATGTAGAATAAACGTATACAAATTATACGATTACATTAAGAATGATTATTACAGTTTTTGTTTTTATAAATATTTTATAAAAAAAAAAATGAGATACTTATGGGGAATTTTAGGAAATCCTTTCACTATTATAATTAATTTAAATAATTAAATAACTATTATAGTTTCATAACATCAGAAAATCCTGAAAAATTAAAAAAAAGCAGGTATGATAATTGTTATTTGAATATTAGATAATGCACTTTTACTTTTTTTTTTTTTTGAATATTATATTCACTTAAAAAAAAATTTATCATATTATAATTGCTATTAAACATGTTTTTATTTATAAGCGCAATACACTTTTACCATTAAATATTAAATAAGATCATTTTTGTTTCATTATTATTTAATGGTACATGTGCGGCTATACTTACGTTATACGGGGACATGAATCCAAATCGACTTAATCATAAACGAAAAAAATTGTTTGAAGTTAATAGTATTTATCGTATAATATTCCTATATGCGTCGTCGTAGTATGCAGTTGAGTTGCATGGGTAAATTCTCAAATGTAAAGATAATAATTATACTATGGTAATATTTTATTGAGCTACAATTTTTTAATATTTTTTGTCCAGGGGGAGGCAAGTGCCCTATTTTGCCCCTCCTAATGGGCGTCCATGTGCAGTTGGGAAAAAAAAACATTCGAAACGTACGCACAACAATAATAATATATGGTACAGCTTTAACCATCAGTGTGACATATTATACCATCGGTTATCTGAAAAATACGTAATTCAGAAGAAACGATCGTAAACAAAAATCTCTTAAAAGCCGTAAATAACGCGCATACATTCGCATTCCAAAAATACCATTTGCGATAGTACAGCGATTACGATTGTTATCGGAAAATTTAGGTGGCTTAAACTATATTATAATGTAGAAAAACCAAATGTAGGTAAGTACACCCGTTTACCAACCACAGCTTAAAATGGAAACTCCACTTTTATTTTCTTCAATATTTTACCATCATATTACATCGACTCCCTTCATTATTAAAGATACCTTTATTATATTATTAAAAATATAATATATACTTTTTCAAAAATGAATAAAATTTCCCAAAAGGTTCTTTTGTATTGGAAACTGTGCGTAATTGTTATCACGGAGTCAAAACCAAAATATATTGAACTAAACATATTTCGGATCATTTTATGAAAGTTATACAAAAATATTTCTATTTTATCTAATTCATCACATAGGTACAACAATAATTATATCTTGTTAGATATTTATTTATTTGTAACCATAATATTGTGCTCTTATAATATTGTGTTCATTACAAAAAAGTTATAATAAAAATAACATTTAAAAACATTTTTCTTAGAGTCTTGTTTTCTTAGAAAATAAGCGTGGAAAAAATAGGTAAGAATTGTTATACAAATAAACTCTCCCACCATTCGCCAGTTATCGTAAGTCCGTTTAAAAGATAGTACCGTAACTAAGGGCCTGCATACCCTGCGTTGTGGATGGCCACGGTAATTTGGGGCCTTTGGTTATAAGGTTATAATTGGTAAACAATATTTTAGGGGCCCATTTTTTATTTTTGCTTGGGGACCCAAATTTTAGCGACGCTAAAACGATTAATGTACCGAGTTCAGAAATCTTAGTACCTAGTATTGTTTTAGTAGATTCCTTTAGATTGTCCACTCTTAGTTTTAAGCGTTTTTGCAATATAGATATCAGGCAAACAAACATGTGAAATTTGAGTTAAAGTACTTAAAATGATGAAAAATTAATTTAAATGTAGGTAATTGGGCTTTACATTTTTTTCTTTTTCAATTTCAACGCATTTCCATGTAGTGTTTTTGTTAATTTTACTTCAAAATGTACGAGGACATATTTTTGATTCTTTCACTTTTCATAAAATATAGCGGTGTATAATTTTTGTACTAACATATTTAATATACATATTACATATAAATAAATACCAATGACAAAATATAAATATTATTGATATACAAAAACATATTTTAAGATTTGAAAGCTGTATCTATTTTATTTTGAAAAAAAAATACTTGTAAAAATTATGTATACACTCTCAATGCGTCTTCTAACATTGAAGGTTTATTTATTAAATTTTATGGTTTTTTGTAAACCAGATAACATAGGAGATTTTTAATGTAACATTCTAGATTTTTCAAATGATACCTACTTAGTGTTACGGATGGACAAATCTACACCCAATTACTAAAACATAAATATTCATACAAATTAGCAGGTGCACAATATATTATGTAGTCGATACGTTCTGATTATTATGTTGTGGTATTCTTGTTGTTTTGGTATAAAACAAAACTGCATAAAACGACAAGAACTCGTCGTTTTATTCACAGGTTTAAAATGCTTCGGAACTTGTGTACCTGCACAAAGTGCAACCCAAAGTAGTGTTATATTTTCCTGGATGTGTACAACTAGGTTAGAAAGATAAAAAAATGTTAGTTGGTTCTGGATTAGATAATTCTGGTGTAATATGTTACATAAAGTCTTTATTACAAGTATGTGTAAATAGGTACTAAAAAATAAAATAAAAATAAATAGGTATAAATATTAAAAAATATACATGATAAATGTAAATATTTTAGTGTAAATAAAAAATAATTTATACAATATTAAAGAAAATAATAAAAAAATTAACTAAAACAAAAAACATATTAAAAACATACTTGTACATGATACATATTTTTTAAAAATATTATTATAATTTATTTTATTATTATATTTATAACACATTATGGTCATATTGTACATGGAAATGTTTAGATATTTTAAGCTAGTTTTCACAGTGCCGTAACTACCCTCCGTGGCGCCATTGGGGGATTTTATTTTAGTATTCATAGTAATCCTTCTAAATCAGGCGTGTCCAACCCGCGGCCCGCGGGCCGAATCCGGCCCGCGAGAGTATTCCAACCGGCCCGTGAACATTTAAAAAAAATTAAAATTAGAAATTCGTATAGGTGAAAAAAAAATAATTTTAAATTTATTTATTTTTACTTAATTTAATAATCTTTTAAGAATTATAAAATATTGTACAATTTTTAATTGTAATTATTAAAATTGGATAAAGAAAAATGTACAATAAAATGTTCATTTTATCAAAATGACCATGATAAAAAACCATGATGTACCTATATACGGCCCGCAGTACAAATATAAATTTTGAATGTGGCCCGCAAATTGAAAAAGGTTGGGCACGCCTGTTCTAAATGGTAGGACATAATTCTTGATATCGGAGAATCTGACAACGTCAACGACGTTATTACAAATAACAAACGAATTTATAACGCGAAATGTTAGTAATATTCAGTTGAAAAGGTAAATTATTGCTCGAATAAAATTAATTATATAATATATTATGATTATATATTTACCAGCTGACCAGGCAATGCTTCGCTATTGCAAGATATTTTATTTTTTATTTATTACCGTGTTATCAATCAAAAAATAATAAACCAGGTTATACCTATAATATCCCGGATAATGTTAAATAATCAAAGTAAATGAGAGGTCAGCAAAGTAAAAATATTAAGCAAATTAGGCCTCCACACGAGTTTTACTTAGTAAGACCTAGTAATCTTTACCGATATTAAATTGAATAAATAAAAATAAATAAACAAATCTATTTAAAAATGAATGATCAGCCGCCAATGAGATATCATTTAGTATCAATGGGAAATAATCATCACGGTACAACGTTGAATAGTGGACACTACACAGCTGTATGTTGGTCAAACATCTACCGGAAACAGTGAGCTATTTTAACGATTCAAAAAATGTGTTATTTGTATGAAATGTTTTATACATTCAATTGAAAAGGTAAATTATTGCTCGAATGAAAATTAACTATATAATATATGCTTATATATGTATGAATAATATTCATTGAATATAATATATATTTTATCGTGCTATCGATCAAACAACTATCAAAAAATAAAAACATAAAATAAACCAGGTTATATAGTTACATAGATCCCGATGAGAGGACGGCAAAGTAAGAATTGTAAACAAATAAAAATAAACAAACAAATCTATTTAAAAATTAATGATAGGCCAATGAGATATCATCTGGTACCGATGGTAAATCATAGTGGTTCAACGTTGAATAGTTGGAATAGTTGGTCTAACACCCTCTGGACTCGCTATTTTAATGATTCATATCTACCTATGTATTATAACTAACCTAACAACCTAGCGGCACAACTTTGCTGTTGTGTGCGCGTGAAGAAGCAATGCCACACGAAACGAAAATTCTGCAAAATAGCTGTGTAAAATTGAATCGTTATATAGGTCGGCTCTGCGACGTATACTCGCAGCCGATCCAGTGGGCAGACGAAGGTCGCGGGAGCGTTTGCTGGAGCTCGGGACGCGACGGTCGCGAGTGTCCTTCTGCAGCTTCGGTCGAGCGGAACGATGACGGAAGACTGTCGCGATGAGTACGGCCAGCCGCAGTACCGGCCACCGCGGTCAACGATTCCGACCCTGAGGTATCTGCACGACCACGGCGGCGCCTCCGCCTAGTTGTCCTGCCAATGTATATTGTTTTTTCCACTTAGTTTTTCAACTATAATATTATAACAGTTTTGTGTCAATAAATTACAATTATTGTTTGTACAAAATAAAATACGTGAATATATTAATATCGTCTCTTATAGTCTCGTATGAGTTATGCGGAATCTAACATATTATTAGTATATCATATTATGGGTGTAATGCAATAAAAATGATAAATTTTATCTGTAGTGTATTGTTAGGTTTAATATTTATGTAATATTTGAGCGAATAGATGTGATATATAATATAATAAGACTTAAAATTAAGAAAATTATCAGAGTTTGTTGATTATTGGCTTTTTTAATTTTTACTACAATTTTTAAATTTCATAATATTTTAGATTCTGAGTGAAGCTCGGTATTGGTTTTACAATAATGATGTTTATTTCTTTTTTTTTTTATTCTGTAAACACTTTTTCCTTTTAAACTTGCTCAAAAGTATCAAGTGTAATAACTTTTCTGAAAGGCAATGTTCTTGAGCTGGTACTTTAGAGAGGCCATTTTCGATTTTCTAAATAGTTATTAAACGTCACAGGAAAAATACCGAAAAATTAAGAAAAAAACAGGATTTCAATTTCTAACGCTTTGTTCATCACCGTAGAAACGAATAATATTTAAATATTTAATGGAATGAAAAATATTTTTACGTCCGCTCAGAATCGTTTTTTATCGAATGCAATAATATTGCATTCAAATTTAATACTGAAATATTACAACATCCTGTCCGAGGACCGAAGGGATGATATGGGCAAACTACCTCCATCGCAATTTACACCTACTTTTTTATACTATTCAACCTATAACTCGAATCATCGTCGAAGCTTAATAATAATTATTGAAAACAACATACTTACTTACTTTGCTTTGTCCTTTGGCCGGCGAGGTGCTGTCTACGATTTCTAACGATTTCTGCACCATCGCAACGCGGTCCGTCCTCGCTGATATTGGCTGCAGATCCATCATCCGGCGCGTCTCCACCTGCGGGTGTCGGTGTTTGGCATACCAACAGCAACGGACTATCCATCGCGTCTTCGACTATTTTATCGATTTCTGCTTCTTTTTCTTCTTTTTCAATTGTCGTTTTAATTTCATCGATCGTTCAATTTAATGATTCTTAAATCATTAAATTTATATCGCCTGTAGCCTCGTATATTTCGATGATGTACGTTTTTTTATTTTTTATTTTTATGATGTGTCTATCATGTGTATACATCTAGTGAATTTAAAAATGTGAATCACTCGATTAATCGTCCGACATAGTGAATGACATAGATACATCTCCTAGACAACGGTTACAGCGTTGTTTATTACTAGCCAGCAATAACGTTCATTTGTTCTAAACAGCTGACATGAAAATTCCGGGGGACCGTTTACTTTTCCAAAACATTATTATTATTATTATTTACCCGATAATATCTATTATAATAATTTAACGAGGATTTCAAATATTTCGATTCGTATTGTACCATTTTAAACTTTTGGATGGTTTTTTTTATTTTATATTTTAATATCATAATATTCAACAACTCTATGGACAAATATATCATCAACAAAATTATTTTACGATAATGAGGAAGTGCACATATTATTATCATTATTCCATTGCAATTTTATTTTTAATGTTTATAACATTAATATTAGAAAATAAAAATAAATATTTATTTATTTATTAGTATATTTACTATCTATATAATAATATGTAATCACTAATGTTAAATAAGATTTAATTTTCTGTTTAAATATACTTGGTAATTTTACTCATTCACTAATTAATTAATCAATATTAATAATTTTTAAATTTTAATCCTACCTACCACGATAATATTATTTATTAAATCGAAATAAATAAATAACATATATTTATCTATACTAATATTATAAAAAGGAAAGATTTGATTGTTCGTTTGTATTGAATAGGCTCTTAAACTACTGAACCGATTTGACTGAAAATTGGTAGGGACTAAGGTGGCTTAGAACTAGGAGACGGACATATGATACTTTTTAAAGTGATCGTCCCAATCCCGAGAGGTGCTCAAACAGATATTTTTAAATTTACGATGGAGATTTTGGTTTATGGTTATGGTTGTTATTAGTTACATTAATAATAAAAGAAATTATTATTCCTTAATTTGTTATTATTATTTATTATTTGTTTGATCGAGGAACTAACACAATGCACACATTCCCAACAAATTTTTGTAAAATAACAGCAGCTACCAATTAATTATACCAAATAATTGACAAAGTTTTTCCAAATCTACCACAAAATTACAGAAATCATCAGTGCCTCAGTGCACGGGCTATCTTGGCAATAAATTAAAAATATTAAATAATTATTAAACACACTTGATTTGTCAGGTACGTTCTAACATTGAAATTTGGCGTGTCTTACATTCTTTTACATTCTTCTACGAAACATCAATCCACAATGGCTCTGCTATACTTTTTATATAGGGATAATACATTGTATGTTGAAAAAAAAATATTAAATGCATACTTCATATTTCAAATATTAAGCTCGTCACTGATTAATGCTTAAAAAAAAATTGAAAAATCGTAAACAATTTAAAAAACTAATAAAAAACTAATAGTGTAGATACTTAGAAATTAGAATAAAAACAATGAACAGATAAATTATTTAGTATCAAAATAATATAAACCATGAAATTCTATTCAAACAACTTTACTGACTGACGATAAAAATCATAAAAACAACAATAGGTTTAAATATTATTTAAATATAATATAATATATGTTATTTTAATTAGCCAGCACAGTATTATGATTCAGCTAATCAATACTTTCTAGCCAACATATCTACTCATAATATTATAATATGACTATCGTCCGAATATAATATTGTGTTATTATATGTACAGTACTACAGGTATTATATGAGTGTTGAACTTATTTACGGTATAATATAAGTATTATGTAAAAAAAAAAGCCTGAGTGCAGTTACTGGTTTAAGTGAGAAGTCGGGAAGGTGGGATACATAAGGTTATTTAATTTTTATCTGTGAGCAACAGTATACCATTGCTAACAAAAACGATTCTGAGTGAATCTCGATGGATAGCATTACATTATCAACAATCTATAATTTGTTATATAGTAAAATAAATAAATAGTTACACCTAAAATACAAAATTAGCAGTTACTTATCAAAAATATTCATATAATTCTAAAAAGGCTCAAAAGTCGCTCAAATGTTTTGAAAATTTTACTATGTCTATTTAAGGCTAAGCAACCCAAATTTCAAGTTTTTACGAATGTTTTTAACCGAATTACAACAAAAAAACACCCAAAATTAAAAGATTTATAAATAGTTCAAAAATGGCTAAAATGTTCCGAACTTTAAACCGCAAAGAATAAAATTCAAAATACAACAAAAAAAGGTCTCTTGTAATTTTTAATTTGAAGCAATATTTCTGGTAGAAAACGTCGTCCGTAATTATTTAATATTATAAAATTGTGAAATCGTACGTTTGTTTTCCTTTAACCGCTTTTATTTCGAGTACCGTTACATATTATAATATTATATACCTATACTAAAATGAGTGTCCTGAAATTCTTTCTTGAATTCGTTTTAAAATAATTAATAATAATATGATTAGCTAAATTAGTGTTAAAACTCTATTGCTTTCTTATGGCTGCAGGTAATATGTCTTTGATTATATTTGATACATTTTTAATTTTAATATGTATTTTATGTTTACTTTTAATTTTATTATTATTACTTATTAATTATTATATTATACAACCTTAGTTAAGATAAATTATTATTTATTGTATTGTTTGTTTTCTTTTACACACAATGCTTGTAATTCTATGTTTTAGGACTCACGTCTGTTTATACTAATAAAGCTCAGTTACAATATTGACACCCTCGAAAGTAGTTTTTAGTTTTTACATAGATATTCAATTTTAATATGTACTTGGGTATTAATAAACAATATAGTAAATATTTTCTGATTATATAAATTTATCATTTTAGTATTATTATATTTTAAAATGTTTTTTTTTTTTTAATATTGGTTTTAGGATATGTAATTTGATAATATTTAACAATAAAAAATATTTTTAATGACATTATTACATTAAGCTTGATAAGTATAAGTATTGGGTACCAACCAAATAAACAGAGATTTCTCTTAATTTGTATAAATTACTTTAAATAGCTATTTTATATTATACAATTCCAGTGACTAGTAAGTCTTGGAACAGCCAATACTGTGTTTCAAGTTTTCAACCATAGTCAAGGACGAGTATGTTACAACAAAATGGTTTACTGATTTATCTTGATAGGTACCTACTCCAAATACAGAACTAGATTGTATTCGAATTAAATTTGTATAAACTAATAATTGTATGTAAGCACGACACACTGCAATGCTGCATAATTGGCATTGACCAAGGCGTAAAGAGAGTGTGTATTAATATAAAATTAACACCTCCGATACTTAAATATACTTAAATTTATGTACTAAATTAAAAAAAAAACTAAGTTCATTGTGTATTGTACTATCAATCAAGACTTTATTTTTTCATGACGATTAATCAAAACGAATGCAATAATCAATAATAATTAAGGTCTTAGCTCCTGATAAGTGATTGAATAATTTTATTATTGTGTATTCTTAAATTGTAAACTCGTGCACAAGAGTGAGTGCTTATGCGTTTCATTTCGGAAATCAAAATCGAACCTCGAAATTATTATTAAGTACTTGCAGGAACAAATCGTTATACGATCACGATAATCGAATATTTCAAGCGTTTCGTTTTATAGTAAAAGAAAAGTTATAAAAATCTTCGTATTCCAATATCTCTGTAACACGAGGTGTATAATAAAGCATACTCACTCTTTTCTATAATTTAATATTACATTTATTGAAATCCTGATTTTCAATACTTTTTACTTTTTAGTATAGTTAAAGATCATTTAATATTTTGAAATTTTTGATTTTTTTGGTAATATTTAAGTCTGTTTTGTGATGACGATACAATAAATTTCATTCTTTAAATAGGAAGCCTACTTTTTATTGTAAATTATTTAGTAGACAATATTTTTGAAAAATGTTATATACCTAATTGAACGAGTGTTTTTTAAGTTATTGCAATGTTCATAATAAGAACAATGATCCTTACAAATGGTTTTGTAAAAATATAAAATATAGATTTAGCATCAGATATAGTTATATTTATCATATATAAATCGTTTTTATAAATATTAATAGAGTACTTTTAATTATTACATTTTCAAATTTTATATTATATTGCATATCCATGAACTTTTTGTACTTAGAACACAACATTAATACTCGTTTGAATGTTGATTTCGACATGTCATCATTTTTAAAAAAAAAAACTATCTGCAAAATAATTTATAACAGATAAAAGAGATTTTAGTTTGAAAATTTAAAGTTTTCATTTTTTAAAGTAGCATAAAATATCTTAAGAATATGGTCGTTCAGTATATTCATACATTTCAAAAATTGTATTTTAATTAACTGCATTATTGAAGAGAAAAGGAGGGTGATCGTGTTTGGTGAATTATCCTGTATGGCTGTATATGATCCTATTGATCCTATACAGTATATCGTACATTATTATGCGCAGTGTCGCCGAATCACGAAAATCAGTAAATAAAATAAAATATTTTACGACATATGAGAGTATTTTACCTATATGTCTATATAGTGTGTATATATTATAATAATAATACAAATATTTTTCAATCCACAACTTTTGATTTTTACGACCGATATTATTTTTTAACTGCATATATAAACATTCTTTGAATACAATGCAATTGACGATAAAACATTCACCACTATGACGAGTCTCTTAGATCTACTTCCCCAAACTGACTGCGAAATAGCTTCCACAATCGGTGTATTTTAAGGATTTCGCGAATTCATTCTTATAGATTATAATATTATATGTTTTTACTTTAAACGTGTATCGAGTACCGATATTAACTATTTGACTATTTCATCAAATAAATGTTGAATAATATCATTATATAATATTTTATTCGATATTTTAAGACGATAAATCAGTATACTTAACCCTTATTATGTCAATATCACGAACTAAATTGCACTGTCACTAAACTATATATAATACATCAATGTTAACAGATACTATAGTATTCAGGTTTAAAAAGAATAGTAAAATATATCATAGAGTGCAGTATTTTACATATAGGTGTTTTATAGTACTTGTGGTTGGCCCCAACCTGCACGGTTTAAAACAGAAAAAATCCGTTGTGATGTTAAAGTTAGATGGTTGGATGAATTCGCGAGTCGTGGCTTACATGAAATGATGATATCGTGTTACACACAGAAAAGTACTATTTGTTGTTATGTTGAATTTAAAAACAATGATAAATCATCGTGTTCGAAAAAATAACCGAAATCCTCAGTGTTGGTTTCCCGCATTTACTTACGCTCAGGGAATATGGTATCTATAAAAAAATTCGAAAACTTACTTGATTTTTAACTCGTGTAACAACAACTACAGATGACATTTTTTATTGACAGAAAGGGTTATTTGAAATGTTTGGTGTATTTTTTTGAGTTTGAAAAAGTGTCCACGAAAAAATTGAAGTAACGCCTGCAACTGATGGTTTAACAAGACAAAACTCAGCTATATTTTCTAGATGACTTCTCGGATTCTCAACCAAAGAACTGAAATAAATCATTGTTTTATAATTTGCTAGTTATATTCTTTGCCTATATGAATACATTTTATAATATAAGATAATGCAATTCGCAAAGTATATTATATTTGTGTATTGATTAAACTCTCATGCGGAACCTACTCTACAAAGTTTGAATTTTTGAGGACTAGGTTAGTCTGGTTTTTAATTATATTTCTCTTCCTTTTCTTCATTTAAAAATATAAATTTACTGTTTTTTTTATGTTTTGGTTAGGTTAGGTTAGGTTTTGGTTGTATGCACATCTTGGGTTCATTTGACTGTATACATTTTTACATACCTAGTTTCTTGGAGCCCAATACACTGTGCATCCACGAGGAGTTGTAGGAAACCTATTTAGCTTTAGTTATACTTAATAGTTTTTGTGATTTTGTGGTTTGATTCAAGTTCCTATTTTTAAAAAGTTTAAATCGTTAAACAATGGTTACATAATTATATACCTATTGATAGTAAATTAAGTATCATACATATTACATACACATTTTACAAAAATCATGTAAATATAATATATTATATACATTTTTATTTTTTTTTTTATCAAATTGTCATTGTATTTAGGTAAGTATATTAATTACAATAGTACATTTAAATAATATAATATTATACATTTGTATTCAAGTTAGACTATCA